>AWWV01011921.1:0-48280 GCA_001974805.1 Corchorus capsularis | reverse complement strand
AGTACTTATATATATATATATATATATATATATATATATAGTCTAATTGTTTAATTTGGGACCAAGACATTTGTAAATTGGCTTGATTTAGGTCTAACATTCTAATTTAGTCGAGTGATAGCCAAATTTTGCAAAGCTGACTCAAATAAAGGGCCTTCGGTCATTCTTGATGATGTCTTCATTACATGCTAACTAAAAACATATACTATGATTTTCAGAAAAGGTCCAACTTTCTAACTTGATTGATTCATGGCCAAATATTTTAACATTGAATAAGGGCCTCTCGTTGTTCTTGATGATATTTGCCTTACACGCCGAAGTAAAAAGATGTGAAGTTTTATGTTTGTGACACACATGGTATTGGTATTAATTATGATAAGGCAAAACCTAATCATGGAACTTTGCTATACGCCTTCCATTTTGTTCCACACAATCCTTCCTCCTGATGTGTCCATCGTACGTTAGGCCATATGTTATCACTTTACTGATTCCAATACACCATTTACAAATTTTAATTTTTCTTTTTGATCGAGAATCAATAACTTTCATTGATTAGAAATCAGGATTACAAACGTTGGAAGGTAAGCTTCCGCACCACACATGATCAACATGTAGCTTTGCTAATCTATGTGCCAAAACATTGGCTTCCCTATTGACATAAGAAACTATACAAGAGTCAAAAAGAGAAACCAGATCTTGTATTTCACTAATAAGTAAACCAAATTTTAATTTATCTAACCCTTAAAAAATTTAATTTTAATTTGAGCTAAACTTAGTGAATTAGTTATATATTTTATTTCTAAAACCCTATAACAATAAATTATTAATCATGAAATTTACCCTTAAGATAAAAATAAAATTTTAGTTTGGGGCTAAACTTAGTGAAATTAGTTTTGTATTTTATTTCTAAAACCCTATAACAATAAATTATTAATTTTGAAATTTACCCTTAAAATAAAAAAAATAATTTGAAGTTAAACTTAGTGAAATTAGTTTTATATTTTATGTCTAAAACTCGATAATAAAAAACCTTTAATTTCATAATTTACTCTTAAAAATCAAATTTCTTTTATTGAAACTAAACTTAATAAAAACTAAAAGGAATAAAAATAGGAGAAAAAAGAGAGAGAGAGAAGACATGGGAGACTATGGGGAAAGGCTTTGGAGGAGTAAGAGAAATTATTCTAATCCATTTCTAAAAAATAAAAAAAAAATCCACACTCTTATCGCTTTTGTCATAAAATTAGGACACAAATCATTTTAGTTTTATAACCCAAAAGATGCCATGATGTCGCAACTTTAGCATGCTTTAAATTTGATGGGAATTGCATTAGACATGTTCGGTGATCGGCATCAGCCCATTATTGAGTTGATTTTGCAATATTTGTGCTGCGCCGAAATTCTTTAGTGTGCCCAGAAAGGTCTTTGACGTTGAATCTCTTTGAGGAAAGAGAGTGGTTCGAGGCGTGCCAGTTATTTTTGAAGAAAAAATAACAAAAAGCTTTTGTAAAACATAAAAGTAAGAAATCAGGTGTGTAACAGCGAGAGAGATCAGGCGAGTTGTGAGTTTTGGTTTAAAGTCACAGAGGACTGTTTAAATCATTAAACCTATTGGGTAATTCTTGAATAATAAAATGAGAGATTGGTGAACAGAGATTTGAAAAGTAGATTTCAACTAGAATTGCAGAAGCAAGATTACAATTTGTAAGAACAAAAGTGATGAAAAGTAAAAGACAAGGTTGATCAAACAAGAGTTGACATCTCTACAGGAGAGAGATTTGTATTTCCGCAGGGGAAGGGTTGTCCGGAGAAAGTTTTCACGTTGGAGATGGTTCCACTTATATAGTTATCGCTCCAATCTAGATCCATAAATCAGGGGATCTTCATATTAATGGCACCATAATGACAATCACGCTGTAAATCTTCAATCAATGATGTCAATTGATATTGTCTTCCACCGTTGATGGGTGTCGTATTCCACCAAAAAGAAAAATCATACAAACCTATAGATAGGGTAAGTACGAGTCGATCCCACAGAGAACTATTGTTTTAATTATCTTTTCCTAAAGTTGTGAATTAAAATAAAATGGGGGGTTTTATATAGAAATTAATTAAACTAAATAAAACACAAATTAAACTAATAGGGAGATTAAAGAAACAATTAAATAGACATTCCAATTTCAAGACAATCGCACTCTTGGGTTAAAAGGATTTGATCCTTGGCATCAATTAATATCTAACTTGGTAAATAGATGGCGTAGATTAATGTCAAACGCCCATTAATCCCTATCTTTCCTTAGTCTTCATTAGTCATGACGCAAGTCCTAGACTAAATCCTAACAGATGTACTAACCTAATTTCAAGCGTCTACCAGATTCAAGTAACCTATTGCTTTAAGAACTAGAAAGATTTTAGCCAACAATAGACAATGCTCACTAATATAGGCAACATTCAATCTATATTCAAGATTCTCTTAGAGGGCTACTCTAAGTTGTTACTTGGGATTTGATTATCTACGATTGCATATAGGAATCTCATCTAACAATAGAAATCATACCCAATTATAATAGATGGCCATTCTAAATAATCATGCATAAAATCATTCAAATAATTCAGAGAAAATTGAAATACTTACAAGATAGATGAATAAGCGCAGAGCCTCACAAATCAAATATCCAAGAGATTGAAAGTCTTAAAACTGAATTAACTAGAAAAGAAAGAGTACAAAATAATTAAGAATAGAGAGAATCTCCATCCTTAAGTTTAGAATAAATAAAAGTAACGTAAAAACCTAAAACCTAAAATTTCCCAAATTCACGTTCCTCCCTAAGTAAAAACAAAATTCTGGAATTCCGAATTTAAGGCATGCGGCTGCCCTTTTAATCTAACCTAATTGTTTTGCTTAATTTTCGGCAAATTACAATTTTTGCCATGAATTCCAAAAATCTAAAAATAATAATGATAAGTCATAAACTATTTTTCTAAGCCCAATTGCCTTGTGTTCACTAGAGATTTGCAAGCCCAAAGAATTAGGTCCAACGTGCCCAATTTCTGTCTTTAACCCTTGCGGCCTGTCTCGACCCCGTTGACAGGTCGAGTTTTCACTAACAGCAGGTTGAGACAGGAAAATTTCTTGCTTGCTTCTTGGTGAATGTCGACCCTTTTGCAGAAGTTGATCTCGACCCGCTCTAGGTTGATGCAGGAATCTACTTAATTGCTCCCATATGTCTTCTTTTGACTCCAATTCTTCTTTTAAGTACCTAAAACACATAAAGGAACAAACTAAGTAGCAAATCACCTCAAATAGTCATAAAAACACCTTCATGGGACATAAAAAGGAAAGGAAAGTATGCACTCAACAAATTCCCCCACACTAAATTCTTGCTAGTTCCTAGCAAGCTAGAAAACAAAACAAAAACTAAAATCGTAAACAAAACTAAAGACAAGCAAACAAATGCATATGCAAACAAACACTCTAAAACCAAAAAAGAAAATTACATGCAACAAATGACTTAGTTCCACTTTCGTAGGCATACGGTGGTTTTCAGCGTAAAGCACAAGCCTTTAAACCCCTAAGCGTCCCTAGAGGAGGAGTATAGTCTCCTAAGGGCTTACTTGACTAGAACGACACCCACAAACATTATGTAGAAGAATTTCACTAGAGAAACAAAAATTTTCAAAAGTCAAAAATTTTTGAAAAATTTGAAAAATCCTTTTGAAAAAGACTTCTCTCGTAAAAAGAATGCAAAGAATGGACCTTTAAAATAGACATTTCCCTCCCCCACACTTAAATAACACATTGTCCTCAATGTGAAAGTAGTTGCTCAAAATAATCAACCAAAAATGTGTTTTATTCAAAAAGAGTTTAAAATGTGGAGTACACAAAGGTCATCTCAAAAATTCATCCATTAATTCTAGAAAGGTATAGTAAAGGTTAGTAAAAATTCAAATGTAATATAAATCAAATAAAAATATGCTCAAAGATCCAATCAAAATATTATAGGGTTCATCATACCTTAATAGGTATTTATAATCCACTCATAATAGTATACTTACCATAGGCTTACAAAACTATCCAATCTCCACTAAATGTTAGCTCAAAATGAAATAAAGCATAGTATACACAAGAGCTAGAATGCATTGATAATAAGGGTTGTAATGGGGCTAATGGGTAAAGTGGACTATCAAAGAAAGGGTAAAGGATATATCAAAAATATCTCAAGAAAGGTGAAGTGAAAATAATCATGGGCAAATATATCAATTAGTAGCCCAAAACTTGGCTCCAAGAACTTCAACTTTTTTCTTCCTTCTTAACTTTACCATAAACAATGAATGCGCAAATGGATGTCCATAACTATAAGCACAAGTGTCTTTTTTTTTTTTTGAATTTTCTTGGTGGTTGCATTTTATGCTCTCCCACCTCAACTTGATATAATTTTTTTTAACACTTTTCAATTGAATCACTTGGACATCTACTCAACCCTTCAAATAGGATCTCCAACTAAGGAATAGAAGGAATCCCTCACAAATAACCGATTTCCATGCTTTAGCTAAAAACCAACAATAAAACAAGTCAAACTTCACCAATCAAGATAATAAGGCTAAGAGAAAACTTGTCTTTCTTTAAAAGGGTTAGGGTTATTTGGGATAATGTGGCTAAGAACAAAGAATATATCAAATATCGGCTATAACCAAGAAAAAGGCTCAATGGGGTTCACTACTATGGTCTTTCAAAAGGTTGGCAACAATTAGGTTCAAACTCAATCCTAAAATGCATATTTTCTAGTTCCATAAAAGTGTACACTATAAAAGATAATGAGCTAAATAAATAAATCGCCTCGAAAGGATAGTCAAGCAAGTTCTAGAAGTAATACTTTATGAAAAAATCCCATATAAATTCCAATCAAAAAATAATCTTGCATATGAAAATTTAATATATATTACAAATGCCTTAATTCTAAACTAAACCATGCCAAACTAGCTTTCATAGATAAATCAAAGTGATAAGACAATGTGTACTCAAAACAATTTTAGAATTTTTGAAAACAATTTCAAAAATCAATGAATTGCTTTAAAAATCTTTATGGTTAGATCAATAGCAACACATTAAGCACAAATGTGGGGAAACAATTATCAATAACATGATATATGTAATACTTAATCTATCAAGAAAGTGTGCACCCAATCCAATAAATCAAGCAAGCATAGCAATAAGCACAAAGTATCATAGCATGTCTTATATAAGGTCCTAAACATGAAATATGCAAAAAATTAACTAAAAACTATTTAACATAAAATTTAAAACAAAAACAAAAATAAATCATTGGGTTACCTCCCAACAAGCGCCTTTGTTTAATGTCTTTGGCTGGACTTTTCCATTCTCTATTTGTCAAGGAGGATCTTTCCACCTCAATGCAAAATCAAATATGAATAAAATCGAAAGATATGAACATATAAGAACAAAAGAAA
This sequence comes from Corchorus capsularis, assembly GCA_001974805.1. NCBI lineage: Eukaryota > Viridiplantae > Streptophyta > Magnoliopsida > Malvales > Malvaceae > Corchorus > Corchorus capsularis. The sequence continues at coordinate 42,811 of AWWV01011921.1, read as the reverse complement.
ATTAAAGAGAAATGGAAGGAAGTCACCTATTTTACTTAAAGGAACTCCATGAATGGCTAGTAAAGCCAATGCCCTTGTTGTTGCCGTGGTGGGCTTCTGCAAGAGCTTCTTCGAGTGAAAGAAATTGACTTTAGACTCCTCTTGCATTCTCAGCATCTCAGCAACATTGTAAAACTTGTAGGCATCATCCTTCTCAAAGAATGGCTCCATTGTCACCCATTCGTCATATGAATCAGCACCAGTGAAGCATCCAAACTTCAAAAACTTCTCAATCCCTAGGAAATCTTGATTCTCACATCTCAAAATCTCATTTGGAGAAGAGTTATCAACCATATTGACTTCGGATGCGGAATTTCCATTTAAAATTGGCCCGGGAAGGAGTTGAGGTTGATTAACTGAAGAAGTTATCTCATTAAGTTTGTCTTGGAAAGTTTCTGTTTCGACCCCTAAGAAGGTCGAGTTCGACCCCTCCAGGGGTTGAGACAGGAGATTTTTCTGCCCAGTTTGACCTTCCTCAGGGTCCAGTTGGACCCTTTTTGAGGTTGAAACAGATTTTGTTTTCTCTTCTTTTTCAGCTTCATTCTCACCTTGGTTCACTTCTCATGCTTCATTTTCTTCTTCCTCAAGGGTATTGAGGTAAGCTTCAACCCTTCCTAAGGAATCAACAAGTTGTCCCACTTGATTTCCCAGATCTTCTATCTCTTGTTCATGTATCGATAATTTTTGTTTAATTAACGATTGTCCTTTAGCAAATAACAACTGTCCATCAACAAGCTTTTCCATGAAAGCCACCAAGTGTGCAGGAATCTGTTGTTCCTTCAATGGGTGATAACTTGCATATGGCTCATAACACGAACTAAGAAAATGTTGACCTCCATGCTGCTCATATGGTGGATAATCTTCATAACCTGAATTGTAAGAATAATGGTTGTAATAAGGGTCACAGTAAGAAAATCCATCATAAGCGCTAAATTGTTCCATAATAATGAAAATATAAATTAAGTTCAAGAAATGAGGAAACCAAATTTATCCAATAATTCTTCAACACTTGAATGGAGGGGTGACTTGTAAAGCAGTGCTTGATGCCTAAACCTGCAAAATTAACAAAAACACAAAAAAACAAAACAAAAAAACAAAAATAGAATACGAAATAAAACAAAACTAAAGGAAAGTAACAAAACAAATGAGTTCCCCGGCAACGGCACCAAAATTTGATGGGTGTCTTATTCCACCAAAAATAAAAATCATACAAACCTATAGATAGGGTAAGTACGAGTCGATCCCACAGAGAACTATTGTTTTAATTATCTTTTCCTAAAGTTGTGAATTAAAATAAAATGGGGGGTTTTATGTAGAAATTAATTAAACTAAATAAAACACAAATTAAACTAATAGGGAGATTAAAGAAACAATTAAATAGACATTCCAATTTCAAGACAATCGCACTCTTAGGTTAAAAGGATTTGATCCTTGGCATCAATTAATATCTAACTTGGTAAATAGATGGCGTAGATTAATGTCAAACGCCCATTAATCCCTATCATTCCTTAGTCTTCATTAGTCATGATGCAAGTCCTAGACTAAATCCTAACAGATGTACTAACCTAGTTCCAAGCGTCTACCAGATTCAAGTAACCTATTGCTTTAAGAACTAGAAAGATTTTAGCCAACAATAGACAATGCTCACTAATATAGGCAACATTCAATCTATATTCAAGATTGTCTTAGAGGGCTACTCTAAGTTGTTACTTGGGATTTGATTATCTACGATTGCATATAGGAATCTCATCTAACAATAGAAATCATACCCAATTATAATAGATGGCCATTCTAAATAATCAAGCATAAAATCATTAAAATAATTCAGAGAAAATTGAAATACTTACAAGTAGATGAATAAGCGCAGAGCCTCATAAATCAAATATCCAAGAGATTGAAAGTCTTAAAACTGAATTAACTAGAAAAGAAAGAGTACAAAATAATTAAGAATAAAGAGAATCTCCATCCTTGAGTTTAGAATAAATAAAAGTAACGTAAAAAACTAAAACCTAAAATTTCCCAAATTCACGTTCCTCCCTAAGTAAAAACAAAATTCTGGAATTCCGAATTTAAGGCATGCAGCTGCCCTTTTAATCTAACTTAATTGTTTTGCTTAATTTTCGGCAAATTACAATTTTTGCCATGAATTCCAAAAATCTAAAAATAATAATGATAAGTCATAAACTATTTCTCTAAGCCAATTGCCATGTGTTCACTAGAGATTTGTAAGCCCAAAGAATTAGGTCCAACGTGCCCAATTTCTGTCTTTGATCCTTACGGCTTGTCTCGACCCCGTTGACAGGTCGAGTTTTCACTAACAGCAGGTTGAGACAGGAAAATTTCTTGCTTGCTTCTTGGTGAATGTCGACCCTTTTGCAGATGTTGATCTCGACCCGCTCCAGGTTGATGCAGGAATCTACTTAATTGCTCCCATGTCTTCTTTTGACTCCAATTCTCCTTTCAAGTACCTAAAACACATAAAGGAACAAACTAAATAGAAAATCACCTCAAATAGTCATAAAAACACCTTCATGGGACATAAAAAGGAAAGGAAAATATGCACTCAACAACCGTCAACTTCCAATTGCTTCTGATCATCTTCCTGATCTTAAGCCATCAACATCAATTTGAATTTGATCAATTAGTCAACTTCTTCACGTGTGAATGCTTGATATTTTCTCCTCTTGACACGGATTTGACTACTTGCTATTAAATTGTGCTGATGGAGTAATTGTTTCTGACCATCGATACTCACTTTTACTGATGTAATTGCTCGTCACCATCGGTACCAATCAATTTGTCTGGCGGAAAGCTTCCCGATGGTAAGTTGTCCTGATGGTATAAGTTGTGCTTAGAACTTAAACACAACGAGGAGAGCCAATTTTGACTTTGAAAATAATTATCATTGGCCAAATAATGTATAAATACATAAAGGCCAAGTTGATCAATTTAGAAACCAAAAACCATAATTAGTTTGCTTTAAATGGGAAGCCAAGTCATAATGAATTTAGAAATCCAATCACAATTACATCATCAGGACCCAAATTCCATATCGTCAGGACCCAAATTTGGAAACCAAAGCCAAATTTGGCTTTATCATTTGGAACCGACCCATCGTGGGTCTTATTTGAAAATAAGAAAAACCCCATCGACTCCCATTTCCATGCTAAGCCGATGGTGTGGAAATTTACACACATCAATGGAACATCATGACCATCAGGACCCAAACTCTTTGTCCCGATGGTGTAAATTAATCAATTTTCAAGGCTTTTCTAACTCCAAATTGAATTAGGGTGATCTTAATTTAATCAAACTTGGACCACAATTCCTAATTTACCCCAGATGTAAATTACGGTATAAACAATTTGACTCTTAATTGAACAAATTATAAAGTTAAGACACGTAGAATATCGAACAATTTCGCAAACATTTGACTCTAAATTGAACATTTTTAGTCTTATTAATGCTGGAGAGGAATCCACTTATCCTTGATATATACTAATTACATCCATTTTACATACTTTTATATATTTGTTTGTATAATACTTATATATAATTAATCTAATTTCCGAATTTTAAACCCTAATCATGTAAATTATGCATGTCAAATTAATTTCAAAGTTAATTGTAAAATATATCTAACAAATGTAAAATGTAGTAGAATTTTGATTCGAAATGATAGAAATATTTGATTGAGTTGAAATTTTTATGTGTACAACTAGCTAGCTAGATTTGCATAATTTAAATTTGATGGTTGGTGATTTTTTTAGTGAAAAACAAACTGATATATAGTACTCCCTCCGTCCCATATTATCTGTTCCTTTTGGGTCAAATTAATCAAACGTTTGACCTTCAATACAAAAAATATATATACAATCAAATTTTTAAAAAATATGTTTTGAAAAGTTTAAGACTTAATCAGAATATAATTTATTAAAATTTATTTTTATATGATTTTTTTATAATTAAAGGTCAAAGTTAGGAAACTTTGACAAAAAAGGACAAATAATACGGACTAAGAGAGTATTAAGAAGAAATTAACCGGTATAGATAATGTTATGCTTCTGTGGCAAAAAAAAAAAAATGTTACTGCTTCATCATGGAGAAGCATGTCTTTAATACAAGCACGAGGCTCAATGAAGATAGAAATCTCTTCTCCCTTATCCTACTAAAAAAGAGTTGTTGCCATTTGCCAAGTTTGGCCAATACACGTTAATTTCCTTCTTTGAAGACATGACTGATACTCATTGTCCTAAGTTCATTCCTGCCTGGTTGGTAAAATATTGGTTTCTTGATATCTCTCCCCCATATATTAACTACTAATATATTAATTAAGTTATCTTTAAAAAATTAATTAAGTTTTTTTTTTTATAAAAGTTAATTAAGTTTATTTGATAAAAGAGAATCGATTCATGTAAAATTAGAGCGTGCATGTTCAGTCAACAAAAATAGTGTACGACTATAATATAATTAATAAAGTTTAACTACCAAAAGTAATAATTATACTATTACTACTAGCTATTTTTTTTTTGGCCAAAATACTAACTACTAGCTAGTCTCAGGGATTAGATTGAAAATTCTCAGATCCACATACAAATAGTTAGAGTACTATTAAAATCACAAAAATGATGTAAAACAAATTTCTTTCGTCTAGGTTTTTTTTTTTTGAGGGAAACTTTCGTCTAAGTTCATCTCTCCTCGATATATAATAAATTAGTTTGATACAAGGTTTTTAAATTAAATTAATGTAAGATTAGAAGTTTAGAACGTGTTAGATCAAAAAAATAAAATCCAAGATTATAATAATCATGTTTAACTGCCAAAAGTAATAATAATAATTTTCACCAAAAAAAAGTAATATATATAATAATAATAATACAACTAGATCATAGACTTTGACTTGAATGATTATATAATATTAATAATTATAAAAAATAATTCTTAATTTAACTTAAATCTTAAAAAAGAAAAAGTAATGTGTTGAAATTAACTTATAGTCTATATACTCTATGCCTCTATGGTAGCTTCCAAAAACTTTTTTAGTCTATGGAGTATGGACACACCCCTAATTGGGTTTTAAGCAAGATTTGATTTTCATATGTTAGCTGGGCCTATACCCAGCCCATAACACCCAAGTCTGATAAAAAAAAATTTAAGAAAATTACACGGGAACCAAACAACCTAAATTAAGAAAATTAAATTCTGATTGTCAATCTGCATCCTTAAAGAGATTAACTAGAAATTAACCATGTTTATTCCTCCACTTAATGAATAAAATCAATTTAACTTAGCAACAAATTATTAACATTTCAACCAAAAATAAGAAGAAATTACTAATATATTCACATAAGCTTTTGGTGTTGTAAATTGCAAATGTCACCTCTTTAATTAATTGCTGACAAGTTGATCGGCCCGCGCTGACGTTACGGACGTTCTTTTTTTAGAATCGTTATTTATCACTATGCATATATTAAAAGATTTTCATCGTAAATTTAAAATGAAGACAATGTTTTGACGTGTTTATTGGGATTGTTCTATTTCCCTTTTTAAGGTACAAATTTTTCAAAAAATAATCAACGGAAAAAAAAAACAGTCAATAAATGTAACACTTGTGGAATTGACAAATGAAAGGGTGCAATTAACTAAATTTGGTTCTAGAAATCTTGTAATTAACAAAAAGGTAAGGGGAAAGAAGGAAATAAAGGAATATGACATGCGACTTTTTGAGTCATTTGTCAATTGAGAAATGACCAAAAAGTTTAGTTATTTAATCTCATCAGGAATAAAAAAATTAGGACATTTAAGTAATCTGCCAAGTAGGTAAAGACGAAAAATGTTAGTTCTCTAGCTCATCATCAATCCTTGATGAGGATCATTTATTAATTCCACTACTCTATTTAAGTCCATTGAAAAATGACCAAAAAGATTACTTATTTAATCTCCTCAGGAATCAAAAGATAGGACATTTAAGTAATCTGTCAAGTAGGAAAAGACGAAAAAAATAAGTTATCTAACTCCAAAAGCAAGGCTTGGTAGGGATCTTTTAGTAATTCTACTACTCTATTAAAGTTTAGGATATTTAAGTAATCTACCAGGTAGGTAAAGACGAAAAAGATTACTTCTCCAGCTCATCATTAATCCGGGGTAGGGATCTTTTAGTAATTCCACCCAGCTTATCATCAATTCGGGGTAGGGATCTTTTAATAATTCCACTACTCTATTAAAGTCAATTGAGAAATGACCAAAAAGTTTAGTTATTTAATCACCTCAAGAATCAAAAGTTAGGGCATTTAAGTAATCGACAAAGTGGGAAAAGACTAAAAAAATCAGTTCTCTCGCTACTCATTAATCCGGGGTAGGGACCTTTTAATAATTTTCATATGTTTATTCAAATAATATGTAATATATATTTGCTGTGGAAAGTGTACTACATGTAACACTAGCATATTACTCCATAGCTTCTTGAAATGTTATGTAGCAAAAATAAATTCGGTTTGCTAAAGTATCTATTGATTTTGAAGGAAAAGACGAACTTAGAATTAGATCGATCAATTACTTTTACATATTTATCCCAAAAAAAAAATTAATGTACTTCAACTGACCACTCATTTTCAATTATTGAAAATTAATAACCCAACGAGACAAAGATTACTAGCTTCAATTATTGAAATTCTAATACTCCCTCTGTCCCATATTATAAGTCCCCTTCTAGAAATTTTATTTGTCCCAAAATATAAGTCCCTTTTTAAATCCCAATGCAACTTTTACATAAGTTATCTAAATTACCCTTGTTAGTGATAGTAGAAATTTAGTTGGAATTTAATTTATCTATTGACTATGAGGGAGTAAGTGGGAGGAGAGAGAAGAGGGATAAAATTGGAAAGAGAAGATAAAAGTTTATGAAAGTTAGAGTTGTAACTACTTTTCTTAAACTTTATGATACGGTTAAAATGGACTTATATTATGAGACAGAGGGAGTATATATTAACTCGCCACTCATTTTCTATATTTATCCAACTGACCTTTTCACTATTGTTCGACATTCTTTCCAGGTTATTGGCAAAATTTGATACATTATGCACTAGCTTCTAGGTGTTGGGTTTGGTTGGAATAAAGTTTCCAGTTGATCATCATTAATTCATCATCATGGAGCAATCTAGAAGCTAGTGCATAATGTATAATATTTGCCATTGTGCTTGGTGAACTAATTATTACTACTAATTAACCAAGCTACTTGGAACCAATTTGTATCGAGTACTATTTATTATTATCTTAATAATAATTAGAACTTACCGGCCGTGCTTCGCATGCGGCTGTTTTATTTTATAAATTTTTTTAAGAAAATTCAATTAAGAAATCAAATTTTATTGTGAATTTTATAAATTCTTTTAAGAAAATTCAGTTAAGAAATCAAATTTTGTTGTGAAATGCTAACAAAACAAAGCAATGAAGTAAAATTGAAGTATGTAAAAGACAAGAGAATAGAGAGACAATAGGATATGGAGAAGAAGAAAATATGAAGGATGGGAGAAATTGTTCTCATTCATTTTATTCCATAACAAAGTAAGTGATCTATTTATAGGCATATAGATACATCACCATAAATATAAGGGGATGAACTTAGCACATATGTATATGTGTATGAATGAATCAAGTCATCAATCTTATCCATGCTTTAATTAGATTCATTGGCATACACAACATACATGTATATTCATAATAAATTAATTTATAATTATTTGCTAATTTATTTTATATAGGAAATGGGATGAATGCCTTTTAATTTTTTCAAACTAAATGAATACAAATATAATAAACAAAACATTTATAAAATTAACTATTGACACTTGTCAAAGAAACCAAATGCCAAGTGGTACTCAATGAGAGTCTTGTACATAAAATTAATAGTAGGTTCAATTTGTGATTGTCATTAATTGTGTACGTGCTGTTTTTAGCAATGTGAAACTGAAAATTGTCTTAAAAACCTTTTTTTTTCTTTCTTTCTTATAGGGTGAAAAAACAGAGATTAACATGGATTAAATGGAAACAAGTGGCAATAATAACACTATTCATCCTTACGGTATCTTTTTAAGTGGCAGTAATGCATAAAAGTGAACAAGAAGTCGATCGAGAGAACAATTTTCATATGCTTGGATTGAACCATGAGCAAGAAGTCGAGATTGTTGTTCAAGTTTGGCCATTTGTTCTATTCCTGTTGATCCTTCAGACCATTCCTCAACGCTATTTGGGCTTTTCCCCATCCAAAATCTGTTTCACAACATAAAAGAAGCGACACCAATAGACCAACTACTGAAACAGAACACCCCTGTTTTTGAATTCTTTTCTAATTCTTCCCTTGTTTTTGAATTCTGGCATTGATCGATATGTTTGTGGCAAATGAGCGAAGATGAATTTTGTTTTGGTTCCAATCGTAAGTATATAAACTAAGCTCACCTGTTACATACTTACATTACATATATTTATTAGGAATTTATGTGTGATGAAGCAGAATTTTCACAAGAAATTACATGTGTTGCAAAATCAAAGGAGTTGACTTGACTAATCACACCAACCAACATGTCACTTGATTGTTGCCTTAATCCTTGCTGTATTTGATATTCTTTCCATTCTTTGTATCTCTGTCCGTGTATATATAGGACACATGCTTGTACCGAAATCAATCAACCAAAATCAGAATATTTTCTTCTCTTTGAATTCTATAATTTCTCTCATGGTATCCGAGCAGGACGATCCCTGCATCTGAGACCAAGTTTTTATTTTTCCTTCTCCTCCTAACTTAATTCCCTTTTTTTTTCCAATCTTTTTTTTTTCTTGTTCTTCCAAATGGCCAAAAACAAATCTGCCTTGACAATTCAAAACTTCCACCAGATGGCAAGTTTGATTTCTATTAAGCTTTCTTCCTCCAACTTCCTGCTGTGGAAATCACAAATCCATCCCCTCATTCGTAGTGCTCAACTTCTACATCACATTGAAGAAGGAGCACCCCCAAGTATTATTCGGTTAAGAACCGAGAAGGAAGAAACTGATGCAGAAAATCCAGAATACTCGATCTGGCTTACTAATGATGGTTTGTTGACTAGTTGGCTCCTTGGAAGCATGACCGAGGAGGTACTTGGCTTGGTTGTTGGTTGTCACACAACAAAACAGATATGGGAATGCCTTGAGCAACACTTTCTTGCTTCAACCAAAGAAAAGGAGATACAACTCAAGAATCAATTAGCAAGAAACAAAGCGAGCCAACCGTTAGATGAGTTCATCAGAAAATTCAAGCATACTTGTGATAGCCTTGCTGCCATCCATCAACCATTAGAAGATGTTGACAAAGTGTTTCAACTATCTAGAGTCCTCGGATCTAGATACCAGCCTTATAATCTTGCTGTGCTCTCAAAACCACCATATCCCACCTTCAATCAATATATTTTGGGATTACAAGGCTTTGAACAGCAGTTGATGATTCAAGATGAAGAAGAAAAAGCAAAGACGCCCACATTTGCCCATGCCTTTATTGCACAAAGAGGAAGGGGTAGCCGTGGTAGATCCTTTGGAGGTCGTAATTTCAATTCCAGGGGGAGAGGATTTGTTCAAGCTGGAAATTATAACAACCAACGAGGAACAATCAACCGAAACTTCGTTAGCAACAACAATCCAAGGCCACAACATGGAAACTCTCCAGCCAAATTTCCACAACAATCACATAATAATCAAGGTGCAATTTCTTGTCAGATTTGTGGTATCAATGGCCATAATGCTTTAAAGTGTTGGTACAGGTTTGATCATGCATACCAGAGTGAGGACTTGCCTCAAGCCTTTGCAGCAATGACTTTAACAGATGATAAGGATCCAAATTTTTATGCTGACACCGCTGCAACAGCTCACATGACCTCTGACCCAGGTATTCTTCACACTACCTCTCCATATAAAGGTAATATGAAGGTATATACTGGTGATGGAACTCCTCTTCCTGTTTCACATATTGGATCTGCCACAGTTGGACCTATTGAATTAAATGAAGTTTTAGTGGTACCAGATTTAAAGAAAAACTTGTTGTCTGTTAGCCAATATACTGAAGAAAATGAATGTGTTTTTGAATTCTCACATTCTGGTTTTTTTGATTAAAGGATCCAGTAACCAATCGAACTCTAGCTAAAGGAACCAAGAAAGGGAAGTTATATGCTTTAGATAAAGAGGCGGAACATGTGTTGGCAATGCTTAGCAGTGGAAAAGCAGATGACTCTATTTGGCACCAACGCCTAGGACACCCACATTCTCGCATCTTAAAAGCCTTGGCAACAAAGAATGTCATCAAAGTGTCTTCTTGGACCAAACCACCACGATTATGTACCAGTTGTCAGATGGGAAAAAGCTGTAAACTTCCCTTTCATAGAAATAATGAAAAATCAGAATTTCCTTTTCATAAAGTCCATTGTGATTTATGGGGTCCATCACCCGTTCGATCAAATCAACACTTTGAATATTATGCTATTTTTGTTGATGATTTTAGTAGATTTACTTGGTTCTATCCACTCAAAAGGAAGTCTGATTTTTTCATTTGTTTTCAAAAGTTCCAAAGGATGATTGAAAATCAATTTGACAGGAATATCAAAATTTTCCAGTATGATGGAGGAGGTGAATTTTTCAAAACTGAGTTTCTTGAACACTTGGCATGTTGCGGCATCAAACAACAAATATCTTGTCCAGGGACTCCTGAACAAAATGGCGTGGCAGAAAGAAAACATCGTCACATAGTTGAAACTGGGCTCACTATGCTTCTTCACGCAAATATGCCACTTCAATATTGGGTCGATGGTTTTTCAACAGCTGTTTTTCTAATCAATCGATTACCCACACCAATTCTCAACATGGATACACCTTTCCAAAGGTTATTTGGCAAGCAACCAGATTATAACCTTCTCAAAGTCTTCGGTTGTCGATGCTTTCCTTACTTGAGAAATTATGCTTCAAACAAACTACAGCCTCGTTCCTTATCATGTGTGTTTCTTGGCTACAGCCCTCTTCACAAGGGATACCGTTGTTTACATCCTTCAACACAAAGGGTGTATATTTCTAGACATGTTGTCTTTGATGAGCACTTCTTTCCTTATACTAATCTCACTGCTTTATCTACAAGTGCTAACAGAGAAGGGGAGCTTAGTGTGTACCCAGACTCAGATGAATGGATTAAAGCACCTCATCTACAACCATCTTCCCCAACTGATACTCAACAATCTAAGCTGACCTCTTCCAATGTGTTTCCAAATTTCAGGTTCACCACAGATATTGTGCCTTCTTGTCCTACTGTAACAGCACCGGAAGAAGCAAACATGGAGATATCTCCTACAGTAGAAATAACTGGTTCCACATCTGATGAAGCTCCTCCAACCAACCAACTTGGCTCCACACTGATTGATCCAGCTCCAGTTGTAGAATCTGAACTTTCACAAGCTGAAGATAATGCTCCATCACCTTTAGTCTCTGTTCCACTATCTGAGACCACATCTTCAGAAATTGTTAGTGGTGCCCAACCACCAACACATAATAATGTCTCTCTCTCCATTCATCCTATGAAAACTCGAACTCGAGCGGGCAAACACACAGGTCATGTTCAGACGAATTTCAAGAATCATTCCCATGCTTTGGTAACATCTACTCAACGTGTTGCTGGTCTTGATATTGATGAACCAAAGACAATCCGCACTGCTCTTAAAATTCCACATTGGCAAGCTGCAATGAAGGAAGAGTCGAATGCGTTGCAACAAAATAATACATGGGATTTAGTCCCTCGTCCCTCTAATGCGAATGTTGTAGGCTCAAGGTGGGTCTTCAAAACTAAGCTAAAATCAGATGGTTCTATAGAAAGATATAAAGCTAGATTGGTTGCTAAGGGTTTTTCTCAAGTTCCTGGAGTTGACTTTGATGAAACTTTTAGTCCTGTTCTCAAGCCAACCACTCTTCGTCTGGTACTTGCACTCTCAACCATGATGTCATGGCCATTAAGGCAACTTGATGTCAAAAATGCCTTTCTCCATGGAAATCTAAAAGAAACGGTGTATATGGCACAACCTCCAGGCTTCATTGACAATGACCATCCAGATTATGTGTGTCGTCTTAATCGCTCAATATATGGTCTTCGACAAGCACCTCGGGCATGGTTCGATCGCTTCACCTTGTATCTCTTGAGCTTGGGTTTTTCTTGCAGCCGTGCTGACTCCACTTTATTTGTTCTACAATGTTCACAAGGCACTGCTCTTCTTCTACTCTATGTTGATGATATTGTGCTTACTGCCAATAATGAGACTCTTTTGCAGAATATTGTTGATACCCTTAGTAAGGAATTTGCTGTTAAGGACCTTGGCTCCTTGAGATATTTCCTTGGTATTGAGGTTACCAATTTTTCTGGTGGCATCTTTCTATCGCAAGGAAATATGCTCATGATGTCCTTGTTCGAGCATCTATGTTGGAAGCTTCCTCCATCTCTACACCTCTTGCTCTTAAGGAGGCTCACAAGGCTGGTGATGAAGAACTTGTTGATGCTGCTACATATAGAAGCATTGTGGGTGCTTTACAATATCTCACTGTCACAAGAATTGATATTACTCATGCTGTCAATCGTGTTTGCCAACATATGCAGGCTCCTACTATGGCTAATCTTCGAGAAGTTAAACGTATTTTGCGCTACATCAAAGGCACCATGGACTATGGAATTCGTTTCCTCTCCAATTGTCCTATTTCGCTATCTGGTTTTTGTGATGCTGATTGGGCAAACTACCCCGCCACCCGCCGCAGCACTACTGGTTTTTGCATTTTCTTAGGCGCAAATTGCATTTCATGGGCATCCAAGAAACAACCAACCGTAGCTCGATCCACAGCAAAGGCCGAATACAGGGCCATGGCTTACACCACAGCTGAAATGGTTTGGATTACATATCTATTGCGAGATATTGGCATTGCTCTCTCAAATCCTCCTCAACTCTTTTGTGATAATCTTAGTGCTCTACATATGTCTATTAATCCCATCCTTCATGCTCGCACAAAACACATTGAATTGGATTACCATTTTGTTAGAGAAAAAGTTGCCACTGGTTGTCTTGTAACTCGGTTTGTTCCTAGCTCTAGTCAACTTGCTGATATACTGACGAAACCGTTATCTCGACAATCTTTTGGCTCCCTTCGGTTCAAGCTTGGAGTTCACCAAGTTCCCCACTCCAGCTTGAGGGGGAGTGATGAAGCAGAATTTTCACAAGAAATTACATGTGTTGCAAAATCAAAGGAGTTGACTTGACTAATCACACCAACCAACATGTCACTTGATTGTTGCCTTAATCCTTGCTGTATTTGATATTCTTTCCATTCTTTGTATCTCTGTCCGTGTATATATAGGACACATGCTTGTACCGAAATCAATCAACCAAAATCAGAATATTTTCTTCTCTTTGAATTCTATAATTTCTCTCAATGTGGATGCCTAGCTATCTCACCAATATATAATAACATGAGCTCTGATGAATTTTGAAGGGAGATTTAATGGAGCCGACCCCAACCATGTGCATGTTAAATTGTGCACGTTAAAACTCATACAGAATGTTACAGAACAATTTAATTCTCATAATGGGGAATTTGTTTCTTTAGACTTGTCCAAAACAAATTGTTTGACAGATTTAAGTAGCATAATGGGGAATTTGTTAGGCCAACTGGGACTACTGCAGAGAAAAGATTGTTAGACAAGTCCAAGTGTTGGAGGTTTCCCAATTCACCTAAAGTAAATTGGTTAGCCGATGCATTGAATCGATAGAGCTTGGGGAAAATTACATTGATGTTTGAGGGCACCGAGTTCGCATATTGCTGCATAAAAAAAGTCATTATGGTTTTCAGTAAATATAACAGATAGCCATTAATGCAACAGCAATAATGAAGACTTAAAATAGAAGAACTATGATTAGAACCTCACCGCTGGGGTTAATCACTTCACTAATATGAATTATGATTCCCTTGTAGATTTATGATTTTATATCAAAGAAATATTCAGTAGCCATGGACATTCATCTTTCCTCATATAGTCAAAGAAAACTCATATCCTTTGAACGTCATACTTTTGATGGAAATTTTCAAAGGAAACATGAGACTCGTTTGCTACATATTGGTGATGTCTATTAGCTTAGCTATTTGACCAATATAATATGAGCTCCCTAACCAGTTGATTGTTATTAATTTTTGACCTTTCAATATTTTGTGACTTTCTGAATTAAATTGTTTTTTTTTTCTCTTGTTTAGTTTCTTTCCAGGTTGTTGGCAAAGTTTCAAACAAGTTTACTTAGGAATTTATTGGTTTGGTTCGAAGAAAGTTCCGGTTGATCATCATGGTGGAGCAATAATATGATAAGATAGGCAAGACTATTGGTAGTTGTTCGTATGTGCATATATTATGCATAATATATTTTGCCATTGTGATTGGTGAATTAATTAACAATTAATTCAGACCGTTTGAGGGAACTAACTTGGCTTCAAATTGTGAGTTCAGGAGGCAAAACGTTCAAATCGTACAAGTTCATGGGGCAAAAAGGAATCAAGTCTTAATTGTTGACCTTCAATAATTTTTTGACTTTCTTAATTAATTTTTTCTTTCTTTCTTTTGTTTAGTTTCTTTCCAGGTTGTTGTTGGCAAAAGTTTGAAACAAGTTACTTAGGAGTTTATTGGTTTGGTTCGAATAAAGTTCCGGTTGATCATCATCGTGGAGCAATAATATGATAAGATGGGCAAGACTATTATTGGTAGTTGTGTGCATATTATCATGTATAATATTTTGCCATTGTGATTAATTAACAATTAATTACAATGATATTTGGCTTATTTGTATGAAATTCAGTACTTGTATTGTTGTAGCTTTGTGAAAATTGGGTATCTAAAGTCTGAATCTGACCCTTTCAAATTTGGATCCAAGTCCAACAAAATATAAGACAGTTTGGGTCAACGCATTCCTACCATGACATACCACCTGCCCTGGAAAGCAACCAAAAACAGAGTGACGCATTGCTCAATAATTAAATTGTATTATCGTCTAACAAAAGAGAGATCAAGAGTTTCATATTGCTACCATTTGTTTGCTTTGCTGACTTGCTATGCTTGGCCTGTTGACAATAGAGATATGAAGGAGAAGAAATGATTGCTAATATCCATCATCATCAGTAAAACGATCAGCTTCTGATTGCTAAGGAGTTGGGAGGAAAGATGTGCGCCAGCGCCACAACAAATCCATTTCTCTTTTACGGTATTTGGTTTTTTTATATATCCTTTTTAATGTTTTGTTAATTGCTTGCTGATAATATTAGGACTCTTAGCATTTAGTGCGTTTGTTATATTAGTCCTCAAGTGACGTGAACTGATTAATCCATAAAAAAGCACTCTACTGAAGAGCAGTATATTGAGTTAATTTAGAAGCACGACTTTTTTTTTGCTAATTGGTAGTATTATTTGCTAAGTATATAGTATTGATTTCTCTACAGAGCTTCAAAAGGTTTAAATCAGAAGAAGATTGTGCATATTATGGCCCTTATCACTACAATGGAGTCAAGCATAGCAGATCTCTTACTGGGGAAGATTGTTTCCATCTTTGAGAATGAGGTGGTGTTGTTAAGCGGGTTTCGTGATGAAGTCAAGGAAATCAAGCTTGAGCTAATCAGCATGAGATCTTTGCTCGAGGATGCTGACAAAAGAAGAGTGCATAGCAGAACAGAGAGTGCCTGGATCTCCAGTGTGCGAGACATGGTGTTCGAGGTAGAAGACATCATTGACGAGTTCACGTACCATGTGAACAAGCAAAAACAACTGGGTTTTTTCCCAAAGGTCATACGATCTCCAGGAAATTTGTTGCTGAGACGTAAAGTAGCTGTCAGAACCTCGAAGAACTGTTGTTTCAGTGGTGGGAATGGGTGGTTTAGGCAAAACTACACTGGTTGCCAATACCTTCAACAAACAGATTGTCAAGCAACATTTTGATTGTTGTGCCTGGATCACTGTCTCACAACAGTACATGATTCAGGAGATACTCAAATCCATGGTTAAAGAGGTTTGCGAGAAGGCAAATGAAGATGCTCTAGATAATTTAAGCTCCATGAGTTATAGAGATTTAGTAAAGACCCTCGTGGAGATATTGCAGACCAAGAGATATCTGATTGTGTTAGATGATGTGTGGCATATCAATTTCTGGCATGATATAACCATAGCACTTCCTACCAATATTACTGGAAGCCGAATCTTGCTGACTACACGAATGGAGGATATTGCTTCATTCGAATTTGATGTGGTAAACTTTGTATTTCCACTTAATCCCTTGACAGATGAAGCCAGCTGGAACCTGTTTTGCAAGAAAGCTTTTGCAAACAAGCATGCTCAATGCCCACCATATCTTGATCCTTTAGCAAGAAACCTGGTTGCAAAATGTGAAGGCTTGCCGTTGGCGATTGTGGCTTTAGGAGGTTTGATGGCTTCCAGGAAGTCGCTGGCAGAGTGGAACGAAATTTACAGTAACTTAAATTGGGAGCTAAGTGAAAACGATAAGTTTGAAAGACTCAAATGTATCTCATTGCTTAGCTACTACAATTTGCCTTACAGGCTTAAGCAATGCTTCTTATATTGTTGCATTTTTCCAGAAGATTATCGGATTAAGAGAAAAAGGCTCACTCGACTCTGGATGGCAGAAGGTTTTGTAGAACCAACTAAGGATTCAACCCCCGAAGTGGTGGCAGAGAGATATTTGATGGAGTTGATTTGTCGAGGCTTGCTTCAAGTTGTAACCAGGAATGAATCAGGAAGGCCCAAAGAATGCAAGATGCATGACATCTTACGAGAGCTAGCTCTTTCCATGTCGAAAGCAGAAAATTTTGTTGCCATATCCGATGATAAAGAAGTAGGAGTGGAATCCGACGTTTGTCAATTGAAACGAAGGAGAAAGAGATAAAAGTGTGCCAGGGTATAAGGAGGCTTCGCTCATTGTTCGCTTTTGCTTATGTTGACATTTCTCAATCTTCCTTTAATATGTTGGCATCTGGCTTCAAATTGTTAAGGGTGTTGGATTTGGAAGATGCCCCAATCCTTGAACTCCCACGCGAATTGGTAAATTTATTCAATTTGAGATATCTTAACTTGACAAGGACTAAAGTGAAGGAGCTTCCAAAATCCATCGGGAAGCTTTCTAACTTGCAGTCTTTGATTGCTAAGGAGACCCAAATTAAAGAGCTTCCGCCAGGAATTGTGAAGTTGAAGAATCTTCGACATCTCGTTGCTTATTATTACAATTTTAATAGTATTATGGAATTTGAGATAGGATCGGGTATCCGCGTACCATCGGACATTTGTTCTTTAGGGAGTCTACAAGTTTTGAGTGTCGTTGAGGCAAGGGGCAACCTCACGAAACAATTGAGCAGAATGACACAACTGAAATTGCTTCAAATTACGAAGGTTAAGGAAGCTGATTATGAAAACTTGTGCAACTCGATTGGGAACATGAGATTCCTTCGCACTTTAACGGTGACGTCTTATAACGAAGATGAGGTATTAAAGATGGATGCACTGGAAGTAGCTCCTCCTCTACTTGAGAAGCTTTTTCTATCGGTGAAATTGGAGAAGATACCTCATTGGTTGAAATCGCTCCACAGCCTCACAATTTTGGTCTTGAATTGGTCTAGACTGAGGGAAGATTTTCTTCCTCACATCTAAGCATTGCCTAATCTAGGACAACTTACTCTTAGAAATGCTTATGATGGAGAGCGATTATGCTTCCTTGAAGGATTCCAAAAGCTTAAGAATTTACATATTTGGAATTGCCTTCGGTTGGAAGAAATTGTGATGAATAAAGGAGTCATGCCTGGTCTTGAGGAGCTATACGTCATTAGTTGCCCAGAGTTTAGAACATTGCCAAATGGTTGGGAAAGAGACCTCCCTGATCTGAAGCAAGTGGGCCTGATGAATGTTTCAAGCAAGATTATGCAACAACTCTGTGCAGCAGCAGATGTGGACTATCAACCAACAATCCAAGCCGCCAAGGCAAGTAGAATAGAAGTCGATGATTCCAAGTTCGAGTGGCACTACAAATTTGTGTCTTGATGGATATGTTTGTGGCAAATAAGTGAAGATGAATCGTTCAGTTCCAATGGTAAGTATTTAATCAGACGCACCTGCTGCATTGCATATTTATTATGTTTTTATGTGGATGCCTAGCTAATCAGATTAAAATTACATATTACTGTAACCGTAATGTGAATTAACTTGCCACTTAATTTTTTCTTGGGATTTCTCAAACTGACCTTGATCAATATTGTGACTTTCTTAATTAATTTAATTTTTTTTCTCTCTTGTTTAGTTTCTTTCCAGGTTGTTTGTTGGCAAGATTTGTAACAAGTTCACTTTGGAGTTTGGTTTGGTTGGAATAAAGTTCCGGTTGATCATCATCATCATGGAGCAATGGTTTTATAGTGTCCTATATATACTCCGGTATTGGTGAATTAATAAACAATTAATTACCATGATGATGATAGTTGGCTAATTTGTAATTTTTTTTTTGGTTAAAGGCTAATTTGTAATTTGTGTATGAAATCCATTACTTATTTGTGTTCGTACTATTTCTAGGACAGATCGTGTTGGTTTCGAAAAACGAAGGCATAGTTTTCAGAGGCATAAAGAAAATGAATGAATCAGAGAGAGCTTGGGGTGTGCCCATTGATCCCATTACTAAACCTCCAGCGAGGTGTCGTGCCCCCAAAGAATCCAAACAATATGCTGAAACGTGTTAATTGTTTTTTTTTAATGGCTGAAATTGATTTCTCAGAATTGGATATCTGGCTCCAGATACATGATTTGCCACCTGATATGTTGACCTATAAGAATGCCAAGTCTATTGGCAAAGTTGTTGGTACAATAATTCAAATAGAGAATCCAGGAGATCAGGGGATTTATTGGAATGAGAATAGGGATTAAGGTTATTAATCCTTTGGTGTGTGGATTTTGGGTACCTAGGCCTGAAAGGGGAAAGGTTTAGGCCTCGGTTAAGTATGAGAACTTGGCAGATTTTGAGGAATATTGAACGTTTCATACGCGGATAAAAACATTTTCCCCAAACATTTCTACAAATATTTACAGTTAAAATTCCCAGCAATTTTAGGATCAGCAATCTTCTCAAACAAGACATCCCCATGCTTGGTCTATCTACTCCATTCCTCCTAAAACATTTCTCTACTGTACAACTTGTGTGTAAAATTTTTCAATGATAGCTTACTGAGAAATCTGATGTTTATTCCTTCGGGGTAGTGATTTGCCCCGAACGAGTACACTTCGGATTTCTCAATGAGACTATTATTAACTGATGAGAATGCCGCATCTTTGGTCGATGAAAATGCTCAAAGTCCTATTCCTGTTAGTACTGATGAGGATGAGTCATGCTCGCCAGTTGCAAAGAAACCAAGAAACCAAGAAAACAACAAGCAAAAGGCGATTATATATCGCAGTGCGTCAAGGGAGCTGGATATGCCATTATATTTGCTTTAATAATTATCAACAAAAGTGAAGAAGGGAAAAGAGCCATTCAGATTTCAGAGAGAGAAAAAATAAAAGAAGACCATCTACTTCTAATTGCTTAGGAGTAGAGCTGTCAAAATCTGACCCGAACCCGATAACCCGTCCAACCCGATTTGACCAGAAAAAGTAAACGACCCGAACCCGCTCGACCCGAGACCCGACAAACCCGTGATCCGAATGATCTGTAACCCAGATGACCCGAGACCCGAACGACCCGTAACCCAGATGACCCGAAACCCGAATGACTCGAGACCTGTATGATCCGAAGCCCGAATAACCCGAGACATTAACCCGAATGACCCGAGAATATTATAAATTAAAATTATCTTTTATTCAATAAAATTTATAATTTTACTTATTCTAAATCATCTTTTATTCAATACAATTTATATTATTGTTATAATTTTACCAATTATTGTTAAGATTTTACCTATTATAAATTGGCTAAATAGCCCCTTTGCTCCCTGTCCCTGAACTTTGCAAATTTCAGCCAGAATGTCATTTAAACTTTAAATTGTGCCATTTTGCCTCCTGAATTTGTAAAATCATGTCAATTCCCCACTTCACTTCATGGATTCCGTTAATTCCCATAAAATTTGCTGACATGGCAAACTTATGCTGATGTGGCACTTCTACATCAGCACTCATGTGGGTCCCACATGACCCTAAATGCTAGGGTGAGGCATGCATGAGAGCTGATGTGGAAATGCCATATCAACGAATTTTATGGTACTAAATGGAATCCGTTAGTCAACTGTCAAATCAGAGGTAAATTGACTTGATTTTACAAATTCAGGGGGCAAAGTGGCACAATTTAAAATTCAATGCTGACCCAATTGACTCGAAACCCGAGTGACCCGAAGTCAAAACCCGAACTCGCCCAACCCGAGACCCGGTAGACCCGAATGACCTGAAACTCGAATGACCCGAGACCCGAATGACCCGAAACCCGTATGACCCGAAACCCGTATGACCGATACCCGAACAACCCGAGACCCGAATAACCCGAACCCAGATGACCCGAAACCCAAATGACCCGAAAAAACTACATGACCCATTTAATCCCGACCCAGATGACCCGCACCCGAAACCCGCCCAACCCGCCCGTTTGACACCTCTACTTAGGAGTAAAGGAGGGAGAGTTGTGCGTTAGCGCCACTACAATTCCATTTCTCTTTTACGGTATTTGATTTCCTTATCTCCTTTTTTACCTTAATTTCTTGTTAATTAATTGTTCCAAGAAACATCATTCGTACGAGGAATTTCATCAAACATCTTATGGACATCAGGAATTCTCTCACAGTTTAGAAAATAAAACTATGCAAATTGAAACTTCTTTCAATATCATAAATAGCAAACATCATTATTTCCCAACACAAATCTCAAAATGTCCCAATAAAAGAAACTTTAATAAGATTTTGGTAGAAATATAAAACTATAATTTCTGGCTTTTGCCCATTTAAAATGGCAAAAAAAATTCCTTAAAAAGTTATTTAAGAAAGAAAAACTATGGCATAATATGTAGTATTAGCCAAGCAGAGTTAGCTGGACAAAGTACAGAAGTATGGGAGACAAAAGATGAGAGCACCTTTTTTCATAGCCAGAATTCCCATCATTTTATTTTTTCTATCAAATCGTCAATTGAATCAAAAGAACAGACTTGGGACTCTTAAAGATTGAAGAGGATGACTGAAAGAGAGATTTCTAAAACCCAAATGGATTTTTCTGAAGTGGAAATGCTACTTATTAATTTTAAAGATGGCAATCAAGAAAATTAGATTAATCATGGCCTTAGAATTCTACTAGATTCAATCTAAGCACAATTTTCATATGCTTGGTTTGAAACAAGCATGAGCAAGAAGTCGAGATTGTTGTTCAAGTTTGGCCATTTCTGGTTTCGTCAATGATATCCATGCTTCTATTCCTTCACCATCACTTGTATCATGAAGAAAACCATTCCTATTGATTCTCAGACCATTTCTCAACCATTTGGGCTTTCCCCATCCGAAATCAGTTTCATAAAATGGAAACCGACACCAACTACTGAAAAAGAACACCCCTGTTTTTGAATTCTGTTCCAAATCTTCACTTGCTTTCGCAATGACTTGGTTCAAGCATGCACCACCATCAGCAGCCATGAACATCTTCCTTATAAAGCCATCGTCTATCTCCTTTATAGCCTCATGAATTCTTCTTGCTAGACTTCCAATTGTTGAGTTTTGGATGTCCTTAATATCCAATCCATTTACTACTGCAGCAGCCGCACAAACATTACCCATATTGCATTGTTGTGGTGGGAGTGGGGGATTCATTCTCTTTCTCATATTTACAGCAGTTGATGCCCCAATAATTGGAGAAATCCCAACATTTTCGGCAGTGGCAGCTATAAGAACTTCCCAAATGAGTGCAGTCACAGCCTCAACTCGGGTTGGAGTCCACCCGGAGTCGAGTTCATCTCTGATTTCATTTCTTAGAATAGCAATCTTAGATGCATCAAACAAGAACATTTGCGTGACTACTTCATCCTCGGGTGATTTTGATTGTGATTGTGATTGCACGTCATTATTGTGTTCTAAAACTTCCAAAAGCCTGTAATAGTTTGATACATCATCTGCTGGAGGGAAAATAGAGCTACAATCCCGAATCGCGATCTCCTCAAAGCTATTGTTATGATTTTGATCAGGTGAAGCAGAAAGTGCAGCCCAAGTTTTCAGGAAGTTGGAAGCGGCTGATGCATCAGCTATAACATGACTGATACAAACACTAATTGCTATGCCACCACAAGCAAAATAGTTGACTTGAACCCCAAGCAATTCCTGATCAACACCAGATTGATTTTGTTGGAGCAACGGATCAAATGGCAACAGCTGCTGCAAATAACGATCATTGCTAAACTCTTCAACAACAAATGACATGTTGCAGCCAACTTGAGCTTCAATAAACATGGCACCGCCATCATTGCAATCAATGGTTAAGTCATCCTTAAGCCGACCAGCAAGCGGGTAAAAGTGAGCTAAAGCTATGGATAGGGACTTTTTGAGGGGATCAGAAGTAGAATTCATTGGATTGCCATGTATACTGGTGGCCGAGTAGAAGAGAACAATAGGGATGTAATAACGAGGGACTAATTGATCAAGTAGACAAAGCTTATAGCTTCTTAAGTGATGTGGAGTTGGCCAACAAGGTTTAACGGTGTCTCTACTCATAATTTGAACATCCATATTCTCTTGAGTTCTAATACTACAATTGATTTGAAAAGCAACCCAAAATGGAGTTTGAGTTATATAGGCTAGAAAATGGCGATACAATGAGCAGCGGCTTGTAGTCTTTCTGAAACGAGAGAAAATTATGGGAAGGAAGTGATGTTATGTCAATAGAAAGAGGACTATCCAGTGGGCATTGATACATGGTGTAGCACATAGCAAACTTGAAAAAGGTTAACTTGATATTCTTCTTACTTACCATTACCATAGCACTGGAATTTGACACATTTTGTTGAATCAAAGTAGAAACAAAGTGCTTCATGATGGTTTTTATCCACTGATTTGTTACTTTGGCAAAAAAGAAAAGGGTAAATATAACATTGTTAAATTTGACTTGTACAAACACCAACTTATTGATTCTAGATACTCAAATTTCAAACACACCCTTAGGTAGCGTTTGGAAACTATGATTTGGAATTGGATTTGGATTTCAAATTTATCATTTAAAATGCAAAGATTTTTAAATTCAATAATTTGAAATTTTTTGTTTGGAAATTAGTAATTTGAAATTCTATAATTTCAAATTCATTGTTTGGATGACTAATATTTGGATTTGGAATTGAACTATTTTTTTTTTACAACACAACAAATTAAATAAAAACTAACAAAAAAAATACAAATTACATGACAACAAAAATTATATTTTAAATTTTCACATCCATAGACATTCCATAGAAATGGAAAAGAAAAGTATTTACAAAAATAACTAAAAAGAAGATGGTTTTTTAGCCAATTTGGATTTGATCTAAAGAGTCACCCTAACCAAGTTGAAATCAAACTGATTCCTATTTCTAATATATGCAATATTTGATCCACCAACACCAATAATATCCTCTGCATAGGACAATGGTAATGAGTACAGAACAAATGGGTACTGTTTTCATATGCAAACAAATAAACTTGTGAATTTTAATAAGAGATACAATCAAACAAGAAAATGCCGCTACAAGAGCATGATTGAGTACAGAATAAATCCTGTCATTACAATTATTGGCCTTAAAGATGAGATCTCGGATGATGAGATCAAAGGAGTAATACCGCTGCCTCCACTCACCATCACAAGTGTGTCATGCCTACAAGAGCATGTAGAAATTAATGTTAGTATTTTGCTTGGTAACAAGTGGGAATTAAAGGGTCTCAAACTTATCAGTGCAAAAACAGGGGAAAGTACCTTTGAAAATGAGTTGAAGCAGGTCCATAAGGTCCTTCTATGGAGACCTCAAGGTGATCTATTGGTAAAGGGGATGAAAGCTTCTGATACAACTTAGAAGTCCAACTTCCTTGACCTTTTATGACAATGCTCAGCTTGTCAGGATTCAAATTGCTGCTAGAGGTAATTGTAAAAGGATGCCATTGCAGCTTGGAAATGCTAGGCACATTTACAAAAACAGTGCTTGTAGGAACAAAAATGACTAGAGAAACCTCCTATGAATGTTTGCCCAGGTTACTAACTTACAATAGAACAAAAATCTAACAACTGCCCTTAACAACATTGGTCTTATAGTTTCAACACAGAAGCTGGAAAATCAAACTAGCATCACGAAAAAATTAGCGAATTGGACCAGATAATTGATTGTACCAAAAGCCACTTCACCTACCCTGATAAACACAAATTAAATCCAAGTCACAAAAAATCTTACTGCTTTCCCAGGTTTTGTTGCTCGTGCTGCGAGAAAGGCAGCTATACTATCAGTGTACATACAACACAATCTTCTGGAAACCCTGCAATGATGTATTTTGTACAATATTAATAGAAGTTTTAGAAGTTCATGACAGTCTTAATGCACAATGCAGAATCAACAATATCATGAACACATAAATAGCAAATGATTACAGCATAACTCTTCAAATTTTTCTTTATCAAAATTTTCAACTATTTTTCTTTTCTTCAGGAAAAATAAATACAAAACTCAAAGACATTACTATCTCTTAATAATCCTAAACTCTTAAAGGGGTGGCAAACAACATGTCATATTCCTTCGATCCAAACTGCAAACTAAATATACCATGCCTAAATCACACAATTTGTACTTTGAATCATATAAAGAGGCATAGGAAGCTATATCAAACAACAAATAGGCATAGAAATGGCTTCAGCTCCTCTATATCAGACTTTCTTCTTCTTTTTTAATGGGGTGGAATAAAAATCATAGAAGTTAAATTCCACAACATAATCAATAGCTCTAAGAAATTATGAGTGCATGGGATCTTATGCAGAGGTATAACAAAACCAACCATCCAATAGGATTACCGTAATTAGCTTGTTGAAGAAAATAGAAACAAAATTTAAGTTCGAAGAATTAACTAGTAAAGGCAGCTATATAAACAACAAGGGCAAACCATGGAAGTGATCAAAATACAGAAGGGTCATTTGATTTTTGGCTTGGAAACCTTTTAATAACCACCGACGAGTTTATACAAAAGATTGAAGCAAAGAGTCAAGGGAAGACAGATAACTTTGAACGAACATAATTGCAGCATTTAGTAACCAAAATAACAAGGATTAAAGCTGTACTTGGCCTATTGTCGGGAATGAGGTAACCGAAGCCATACTATTTTTCTTTAAGAACTCAGAATTGCTTCCAGCTTTTAATTCTACAGTCCTAGCCCTTGTGCCTAAGACTCAAAACCCTAATTCTATAGTGGATTTTAGACCCATTGCATGTTGCACTATGATTTACAAGTGTATTGCTAAGATACTTGCCAATAGACTCAAACAATGTTTGCCGCATCTCATTGATTCCAGTCAAAGTGCTTTTGTAGAGGGGAGGTGCATTCTTGATAATGTCCTAATGGCTCAAGAGATTGTAAGTGGGTATCACAAGCCATCTCTCTCACCAAGGTGTGCTTTGAAAGTTGATTTAAGGAAGGCTTTTGTTGGCTTAGAGTTTGATAAACTAAGCTAAACAACAAAGAGGCAAGAAAACTCACAGAAAAAACAGAGCAAAAGTGGTCTGAAAATTCATAGCATATTTCATTAACTTGCATGTAACAGTACATCAACATATTTATAAGAGAGTTAGTGGAATACATGTGTTAAGCTGCATGCAAAAGTAAAAAAGTCACATGTAAAACCACCTGTCATTAACATGTAAAGTCAAAAACAAAGAAAGTTTAAAGCAAACACATCTAATTCTAACACTCCTCCTTAGATGTTTTGCTGCATACACCTATCTTTGCTCTCAACATCTCAAATCTGTTCCTAGGCAAAGCTTTAGTGAGGATATCAGCAAGCTGATTCTCTGTAGAACAATGAACTAACTGAACTTCATTCTCTTGTTCCATCTCCTTCACAAAGTGATATTTTATCTTGAAATGTTTAGTTCTGCCATGGAACACTGGATTTTTCGCAATGGCAATTGCAGATTGGTTATCTACTAGAATCTTGATTGAATCTTCAGGATAAAACATCAAATCTTTCATCAACTTCTTAATCCAAATAGCCTGATTAACAGCAGCAGCTGCTGCTATGTATTCAGCCTCTGCAATAGACTGAGCAACCGTGTCTTGCTTCTTTGAATTCCAAGCAAACACACCAGAACCAACTGAAAAGAAGTAACCTGAAGTACTCTTCATATCATCACAGCTACCAGCCCAATCACTGTCAGTATATCCTACTAATTCAAGCTTCTCAACTTTCCTGAACATCACACCATAATCAAGAGTACCCTTAACATATCTAAGTACTCTTTTTGCTGCTTTAAGATGCAATTCAGTTGGAGAATGCATAAATCTTGAAAGTAAACTACAGCAAACATGATGTCAGGCCTCGTAGCAGTTAAATAAAGTAGACAACCAATCAAACTTCTAAAATTTGATTCATTTACCTTGCCACTACCATCTTCTTTACAAAGTTTCTCTCCTTGATTTATTGGTGAATGAGTAGGCTTGCAATTCTCCATATGGAACTTCTTCAAAATCTCAGTGGAGTATTTTTGCTGCCCAATGAAGATGCCATGCTGAGTTTGAGCAATCTCCATGCCTAGAAAGTAGGACATTTCACCCAAATCTGTCATTTCAAATACTTTCTGCATTTCATCTTTAAACTTATCAACAAGCTTCAAATTGCTTCCACACATCAGCAGATCATCTACATAGAGAGAAACAACCAATCTATCTTCTTTTTCAGCTTTCACATACAAGGTTGGTTCACTAGGACTTCTATTGAATCCAAGTTGAATCAAGTAACTATTGATTCTGTCATACCAGGCTCTAGGGGCCTGTTTCAACCCATACAAAGCTTTCTTTAACAGAAAAACCTTGTCTTCACTTCCCTTCACTTGAAAACCTTGTGGCTGCTCAACATAAATTTCTTCCTGCAGAAAACCATTCAGAAATGCTGACTTCACATCTAACTGGTACACCTTCCACTCATTTTGTGCTGCAATAGCTAGTAAAAGCCTGATTGTATCAAGCCTCGCCACAGGTGCAAATGTTTCTGTAAAGTCCACACCATAATGCTGAGCATACCCTTTAACCACCAACCTTGCTTTATGCTTATTTATAGAGCCATCAGGGTTTAACTTTGTTTTAAAAACCCACTTGACTCCTATCACATTCTTATTCTGAGGCCTAGCAACAAGCTCCCAGGTCTGATTTTTTTCAATCATTCTCATCTCCTCCTTCATTGCAACTCTCCATTCATTCGACTTTGCAGCTTCTTCATAATTGTCAGGTTCAAGAGCTGCAATATTGCACCTTTGATACACATCTGCAAGTGATCTAGTGCCTCTAACAGGAGCATCATCATAATCTTCATGCTCACTTTCCGGTTCTGTTTGTTGTTGCAAAGAAGATGGAACAACTTCAGGTACATCTACTTCATTTTTCTCCCAGTTCCAAGCTGCATTTTCATCAAACTTCACATCTCTGTTCACATACACTTTGCTTGTTGCTGGATTGAAGATTCTGTACCCCTTTGATCTTGTGCTATAGCCCACAAACATACCCACTTCAGCTCTTTCATCAAGCTTTCCTCTCTTTGCTTTTGGAATCCATGCATAACATACTGAACCAAAGATTCTGAGATGTGTTACATTTGGTTTCTGATCAAACCAGGCTTCATAAGGTGTCTTGTTCTTCAAAGCCTTCGTAGGAAGTCTATTCAACAAATATACAGCAGTGTTAACTGCTTCTGCCCAAAACTTTTTAGGCATCTGCTTCTCAAACAATAAACACCTTGCCATCTCCATAACTGTTCGATTCTTTCTCTCACTTACCCCATTCTGTTGAGGTGAGTAAGTCACTGTTAACTGATGATCAATACCAGCTGCTGCAAGAAATTCTTCAAATCTTTCAGAAGTATATTCAGTGCCATTATCTGATCTAATGACTTTGATTTTCTCACCAGATTGATTCTCAATCCAAGCCTTGAATTTCCAAAAAATTCCTGCAACTTCAGACTTTTCTTTCATGAAGAAAACCCAAGTAAATCTGCTGAAGTCATCAATAAACAGTATATAATACTTGCTGTCATTCAAAGATGGAGTTCTCATGGCTCCACCAACATCAGTATGAATCAACTCAAGCTTCTTCGAAGCTCTCCATGTTGAACTCACTGGAAAAGGCAACCTAGATTGCTTCCCTAGCTGGCAAACTTCACATACAGTTTCATTGACACCAAATTTAGGCAGATTTTCAACTAAATCATGCTTTTGCAGATAATCAAGTGACTGAAAATTCACATGTCCCAATCTTTGATGCCATAAATTCATATCTTCTACTGTACCAGCATATGCTCTAGGTTCTTCCCAAGTAAGGCTAAAGCATCTATCATTCATTCTAATTGACATGAGTTCATAACCAGCAGGTTCATAAATAGTGCATGTTCTTCCACTAAAAACAACCTTATAATCTTTTTCAAGCAACTGACCAAAACTCACTAGGTTCACATCAATATCAGGCACATAAAGAACATCTGAAATGATTTTGTTACCTCTAGGAGTGCTAACATGAACCTCTCCTTTGCCTGCAACATTCAGATAATCTCCATTGCCAATCCGAACCCTTGAAGTGTAGTTCATGTCCAAGGTTCTGAATAAATTTCTGTCATGCACCATATGATGAGTGCAACCACTATCTATCAACCATTCATCTTTGTTTCTGCTGCTACTAGCAAAACAGGTTGCAACAAACATCTGCTCCTCCTGGTTTGTATTTTCTGCAACTTGTGCTTGAGTTTGCACTTGAGGTTTATTCTTGCAAACCTTTTCCAAGTGCCCTTTCTGATCACATACAGAACAATGAGCTGCAGGATTGAACCAGCAAAGCTTTTCAGGGTGATTATACTTCTTGCAATGAGGACATGGTGAATTCTTCTTATCAGTTCCACCACTACTGCCTGTTGCAGCATCTTTCTTTTCTTTGTTCTTCTTCCAACCACCTTTCTTTTTGCCACTACTTTGAGCTTTTTCTTTCCCTTTTGCTGGAAAAGCTTCTTCAGTTATCTGCTGCTGTCTACTTGCTTTTTCTTTGTTCAAGTGAATACAGAGAATTCACAAGTTCTTGCAAAGACATCTCTGATACATTTATTTGAACTTCAAGAGCAGAAAGTTTGGTTTCATATTTCTCTGGAAGAGTATTGATGATCTTCTCAACAATTCTTTTGTTGGTAAAATCATTATCACCAAGGATCTTAATTTGATTGACAAGACCTATAATCTTGTCAACATACTGCTTTATAGTCTCATCTTCCTTCATTCTGATAACTTCAAATTGTCTTCTCAAAGTCACCAACTGTTGCTGTCTTGCTTGTCTGATCCTTGAAATTCTTCCTGATCATATCCCATGCTTCTTTAGGAGTTTCATAGATTAAAATCCTTGTGAAAATAGCCTCAGAGACACTATTTTTGTATATATGAGAGAGCTTTGTATTTTTTTGCAACTTGCTCTCCATGATGCTTCATTTGAGCAAGTGTTGGATTTCCTCTGAGTGGTGTAGGATCTCTGCCTGTGTCAACCACTTCCCAAAGTTCATGTGCCTGCAGATAAGTCTTCATCTTCACTGACCATAGATGATAATTCTGGCCTGTGAATACTGGTGGCATAGGAACACCACTGCCTGAAGCCATGTCTGCAAAATCCTCACTCTTTCACTCGTGTTTCACTCAAGTGTTTTCTCTCCCTCACAGGTCACTCAAAGAACACAGCTCTCGATACCAATTGTTGGCTTAGAGTTTGATAAACTAAGCTAAACAACAAAGAGGCAAGAAAACTCACAGAAAAAACAGAGCAAAAGTGGTCTGAAAATTCATAGCATATTTCATTAACTTGCATGTAACAGTACATCAACATATTTATAAGAGAGTTAGTGGAATACATGTGTTAAGCTGCATGCAAAAGTAAAAAAGCCTCATGTAAAACCACCTGTCATTAACATGCAAAGTCAAAAACAAAGAAAGTTTAAAGCAAACACATCTAATTCTAACAGCTTTTGACACATTGGATTGGAATTTTATCATTACTTTGCTGCAAGCACACAACTTTCCACCGAAGTTTATTGAATGGCTCTTGGTTTGTATCACCACAGTCAAATTTTCAATTCCTATTAATGGAGGATTGGAAGGGTATTTCAATGGGGCACGTGGAGTAAGACAAGGGGACCCGATCTCTCCTTATATCTTCGTTTTGGCTATGAATGTACTTTCAAAGTTGCTGGAAATTGGAGTTGATCAGGGTGTCTTTGCTTTTCACCCAAAGTATAAGAAAACAAAACTTACGCATCTTACTTTTGCTGATGATCTGCTTATCTTTGCAAAAGGCAATTTGTATTCTATTGAGGGGGTTAGGAATATCTTACAACTTTTTTATCAGTTTTCTGGTCTTAGTATGAACTGCTCCAAAAGTGAGATATACTATACAGGGATTTCAGATGAGGATATTGAGGAAATCAAAGCTGAAACAGGGTTTAAGATTAGCCAACTTCCAGTGAGATATTTGGGGGTTCCTTTGACTTCTAAAAGATTGTGTGCCAATGATTGTGATCCTTTGGTTGAGAAAATCACCAAAAGAATCCAATCATGGTCAGCTAAATACATTTCTTATGCAGGCCGATGCCAACTAATCAAGTCGGTTCTTTTTAGTATGGAGAACTATTGGTGTATGAACTTTGTGCTTCCTCAATCTGTCATTGACAAGGTTAATCAACTATGTGCCAGTTATCTTTGGAAAGGCAAAGAAGGCAGCAGCAAGGGTGCTAAAGTCAGCTGGGAATCCATATGTCATCCTAAATCTGAAGGTGGATTAGGATTTAAAGATCTTTCCATGTGGAATAGGGCCTGTGTAATTAGAAACCTATGGCTTTTCTATGTCCAATCTGGCTCTGTTTGGGTTTCGTGGATATCTGCTTACGTTTTGAATGGGAGGAGTATCATGAGTATTCCCATACTCCAAAGATATAGCTGGTGTCTCAAACAATTTTGAAGCTGAGGATCTTAGTCATTACACTGCAACAGAATGGTGTCTGGAATTTTCCATGGTCAAAATATAAAGTTTCACTTGTTTATGAGAATCTCAGGCATAGGCAAGACAAGAAATCATGGCAGAAAATTGTATGGTTTCCTTTACATGTTCCCAAATGCTCTTTTATATCTTGGTTGGCTATCCTCAACAGATTACCAACTAGAGATAGATTGGCATGTTGGGGTGTGAATTTGGGTTCCACAGATTGCTTGCTATGCGGACAGGATATGGAGAGCAGAGATCATTTATTTTTTATTTGTAGCTTTTCTCATGAAGTTTGGCAAAGGGTACTATCGACTTGTGGATTTTCTAGACAAGCTGAGGATTGGCAGCATGAATTCAACTGCGCCGTAGCATGTTTGAAGGGTAAATCACTTCTTACTACTATTCTCAAATTAGCATGGACTATTTATTGTTATCACATTTGGATTGAGAGAAATGGCAGACTATTTGGCAAGCAGCAGAATACTACTGATGGTGTTTTCCAGCAGATTAGTTATGTCCTTAGGCTCAAATTACATGGATTAATTCATGTTAAGGCAGATTATGTAAACAAGTGTCTTTGTGCTAGATGGAACTTAAAGATTCCTGGTCTTAGTTGCTAAGATTTGATTTGGTTGTAATGTCTTTTTGTAAGTACTTTTGTTGCTTCCTTTGGATAAATGAAATACTTAATTATCCAAAAAAAAAGTTATTATATATCATATTATCAATGATATTCAATCAGTTCAAGTGGGTAGGAATCCAGAAAACTTGAAATCACACTTGTTAAAGAAACCAAAATATGAACAAATTAGATACACAAATACCTGGAAACTAATTGAGTTTGGGAGTAAGGAGGAGTGAGGCATCCTCTACTGGAAATTACCGATTTAGAGGAGAAGAAGAAGAAAATAGAGATCGAAATTACCTTTTAAAACCTGAGGAACGGGAAATCAACCATTGGAGACAGAGAATCCACACAAATTTGGTGAAGCTAGGCGTCGATCTTCTAGGTTTTGATTTTGGGAGCAGTTTAATTTGAGAGGAGGAAGAATTCTGTTCGATGGGAGTTTTGTTGTTCGACGAGAGAGAAGCGAGATGAGATTTGATAAATTCTAACTTTTAAGCGGAATTTGAAATTTTTATAATTTGGGCTTGTGAAATTTTGGCTGGATTTGTTAAATTCAAATCCAACTTAGTAAATAGGCTATCCAAACACAAAATTTGTATTTGCAATTTCAATTCCAAATTTTTTTGCTCAAATGTGGTTCCCAAGCGGAACATTAATTTGTTTCTTATGGCTGACTTTTAATATTGTGACTTTCTCTTAATTAACTTCTTTTTTTTTATTCTTTAGTTTTTTTTGGCAAAATTTGAAACAAGTTTACTTAAGAGTTTGGTTTGGTTCGAATAAAGTTCGGGTTGATCATCATCATGGAGCAATGGTTTTAGTGCTACTCTTGTACTGTTTTTATTTACTTTATTTGCCATTGTGCTACTTGGCTAATTAATCTGTAGTAAGTATTTGTGTTATATATATAGCGTCATTTTGAGTATTAAATCCATTAATGTGTACGTGCTGTTCATAGCTATGTGAATTTTGTGTTTAAAGGCTTTTTTTTTTCTTTTTCTTTTTTTGGTGAAAACAGAGATTAACATGGATTCAAAGTTAAAACGGAAACCAGTTGGGGGATATAAAGCTCCGCCTTGCCTTGAGAAACTTTGAATGTCTTTCTGGGAAATTAATTGGAGAAGTGAAGCCACCACAAATCCACTATAGATTTTCAACGAATACATAAAGGAAATGATGACTAGGACATCAACATCGGATCATGAGGGTCCCACAATCAACCAATTACAGAACAGAAGTTGCTAAAGGAATAACAGAGGAAATAACAGTAAATTGCAATTGGAATATTCAGCTTGCCAGCTATTTCTCGTCAGTCTCAAAATCTTTCAGGTATGCTGGCCTATACCTCACACGCTTCATCTTTGGGCTCGAGATTGGCACTGGTGAAGAAGGTGGGCTTTTCAGCAACACGAAATATGGTAACATCTATAATGAACTTTTCATCATGGCTTGGACCAACCGGCATAAACACACAAACATCATCTTCTTCCAATCCGTTGTCAACCACAAATTTCTTCCAATTCCTTGAAAATTGTCCACAGTAACGTGATTTGATTACATATAACGCCACCCTCCATGTTTTTTCCTGATCCTTGAGTCGAAGGATCACCTCTTGAACCTGTGAGAGATATTTGTTCACCCAATCAGATCGAATCGACTGCAAAAGCAAGGACCATATTATATATGATCCAATAATATAATAAATCAAATTCCGTCAATTCTTGAAAAAGTTGAGCTTATTATACCACTCTGAAGGTGTGGTGAACCATGCTGGGTCGCATAACTACCATATAACTGTCAGGTGAGGATGCTTCACGAGCTGCCTGCAGAGTTTCAGATTTCTCCTTCTCTGTCACCGTCCTTCTTATTGAAACATTCTTCTTAAATTTCCCATCTCTTTGCCCTGCATTTGAACCATTCATAAATCACGTAAGATTATTCTATGCAAAGTGGAAACAACCCAACCCAACCCAATTTGTCTACAAGAAATTTAAGTTCATATATATAATTAAATTAAAGTAATAAGAGAGTAATATATTAGAGTAATTACTCTTCAGCCTTGGCCCTTTTTTAGGACGACAAGGGTGTGATGACGGCGCCGCCTTATAACTATCACCGCCGTTTGTGTCGTAACCATCTGCATTTCCTGTTTTTTCTGCATTCCCATCATTGTCTTGAGATTCGGAGGGGTCTGTGGATCCTCCAGGAAAATATAAAGCTTCTTTCTCAGTCCCATTCGATGGATCATAGACCCAAACGTTGAAACTGGATTCACCATTGAACCTAAATATCAATAAGTCATTCTCTTCCAAAGAGTGATCTTTTACATATTCTGCCCAACCGTTTGTGAAAAATAGGGCATCGCCATTGTGAGTTAACTCAACCGACCATGTCAAACCACTTGGACCCGGACCCTTGAGGGTGGCGGTTTCGGGTAGCTTGTTTCTCAACTTCAAAGCAAACTTTTTCGGGATGGCCTGCATCAATTTGCAAACAACAATAATATTATATTTATCAGAGATTATATTATATATGTAATAATAATGTAAGAGATGAGTGACAGATTTTAATTATAATATGATATGATTATAATGGCTTCCAGTTCCTAACTTACCAGCTGCTGGTTAAAACCAGCAGAGAGAAAAGCAAAGAATCCCTGGCGCTTAAAACAGTTCCAGTAAACGTCTTCTTGCCATTTCTGTCCATGCGTGTTTGACTCCATTTCCAAGTAAAAGAAAACCAAACTCAAAAACCTTCCTTCAACATGCGACAAGAAATATTATAGCTTAGAATTATCAAGTTAACCAAGTACACTGAAGAAATCATTCGCATATTGATATTAATGTTTTTAGAAGCATATTTGTAACTTAAAAGTCCTTGTATAAGAAGAAGAAATTACCAACCCCTGCAGCCGGCTCTGTTCCTCAAGCCTAGAAATGAAATGTGAAGTGGTAGTTGATTCTCGTAATTAACTCCCAGTTTGATAGCTTGAACTGAGTTGTTGATCGAATCAGAATTAGATTCAATTTCAAGGTAGTTGAAATCAAGCTGCCTTGCTTGCATAGCTAACTCCCTCCCTAAAAAATAGCCCAAAGTTGTGCCACATTAATACTGCAGTTACATTGGTGTTAGGATTTTTGACTCAAATCCCAAATAGATTTGGATTGAGATTTTTTAGGCCTATTGCTTGGTGGACAAAAAGACTTGGTAAACAAGAATCCTAGTAGGAAAGGGATTACTTGGAGGCTAAGTTTATGTTAGTATAAATAGAGAGTTTCTCTATAGATTTTGTATGCTTGGAGAAAAGATGTAATCTAAGGGTTAGATTTGGGTGGGGCACCCCAGAGGAACAAAGAATGGTACTTATGGGTGTGTGTAATTGTTTGTTGTGGTGTTTGCTTTGGTAGATGTGATGATTGGTCTGTAGAGACCGAGCGAGAGTGCTCGTAGAGACCGAGCAAGAGTGCTCATAGAGACCGAGCGAGAGTGCTCAAATAGAGACCGAGCTAGAATGCTCAAGATTGTTTGGGTTTGGTTTGGGATTAATTGTTAGATTGGGTTGAGAGATTGAAAGAGTGTTATTGATAATTATGTGTTGATGTAATTTTCTAAAACTAGTGGATTTCTCTTCTCCTCCGTGGACGTAGGCAAGTTGAGTGCCGAACCATGTAAATTCTTTTGTCTTGTGTGGTTGTTTATTATTTTGGTTGCTTCCGCTTGCATGATTAATTTGGTAGATTATAGTTTGGGATATCCGGGTTACAACAATTGGTATCCGAGTTCAGGTTGAATGGATTGGAGATTGCCCGACAACCCAAACTTGAGATATGGTTCGTCAGATTTGGATGAAAAGCAAGATCGGATTCGGAATTAAAGTTGAAGATGATGCAGTGAAGATGAAGACACACAAGAGTAGATTGTTTGAAGATTGGAAGACTTTCATCGTAGGTGGAGCCATGCATGTCCTTGAAACTTGAAGATTGATTGAAGATTGAAGATTTGATGGAATTTGAGTCATGGTGGAGATTGTTAGGATTTTTGACTCAAATCCCAAATAGATTTGGATTGAGATTTTTTAGGCCTATTGCTTGGTGGACAAAAAGACTTGGTAAACAAGAATCCTAGTAGGAAAGGGATTACTTGGAGGCTAAGTTTATGTTAGTATAAATAGAGAGTTTCTCTATAAATTTTGTATGCTTGGAGAAAAGATGTAGTCTAAGGGTTAGATTTGGGTGGAGGCACCCCATAGGAATTGTCCTTATGGGTGTGTGTAATTGTTTGCTGTGGTGTTTGCTTTGGTAGATGTGATGATTGGTTTGTAGAGACCGAGCGAGAGTGCTCATAGAGACCGAGCAAGAGTGCTCATAGAGACCGAGCGAGAGTGCTCAAATAGAGACCGAGCTAGAATGCTCAAGATTGTTTGGGTTTGGTTTGGGATTGATTGTTAGATTGGGTTGAGAGATTGAGAGAGAGTTATTGATAATTATGTGTTGATGTAATTTTCTAAAACTAGTTGATTTCTCTTCTCCTCTGTGGATGTAGGCAAGTTGAGTGCCGAACCACGTAAATTCTTTTGTCTTGTGTGGTTGTTTATTATTTTGGTTGCTTCCGCTTGCATGATTAATTTGGTAGATTATAGTTTGGGATATCCGGGATTGGAACTCTTTTAATTAAGTTTGACCAATGTATAGATATATATGTTGTATTATGTTTCGATTAATCAATCAAATAAGCTAATTTAAGCCTAATTAACAGTTACATTTTCTTTCTGTCTTTTACATCTCTAGACCTATCAGCAACTGAATAATAATGTTCTTGTGGACTCTACAATATTTAGTAGATAACATTAACGTTGACCAAATACTACCAGTAGGTGGAATTAAAGTACATGCTAGATCAGATGAATTCATAGACTTGTTCCAACTTTCCTGCGTGACCAATTAAGAAGGTCTGCCATAGCAACATAGTGTTCCAAATCCAATCATGGTGGAATCCCATAATTTTGGGTCATTTATTATTAAAATTCCACATTTGACATACATGTCAATAACTGATCAGCTAGATATAAAATACATTATCACCAAATTCCACATTGTGCTCTAAAACTCCCAAAAGCCTGTAATAGTTTGATACATGATCATCTGCCGGAGGGAAAACAGAGCTACAATCCTAAATCATCACACAATTTCCCCAACCAGCAAGCGGGTAAAAGTGAGCTAAAGCTATGGATTGCCATGTCTTCTGCTGGCCGAGTAGAAGAGAACAATAGCTATAGGGATGTAATAATGAGGAAGAGGAACTAAGTGATCAAGAAGACAAAGCTTATATTATAACCTAAACATGGACTGCAGGAAGGTGATATATATATTTTTCAATGTGAACTGTTCGTTCACCAGAATGAAATCTACTTCACTGAGGAAAGAGTAGAATTGAGAAATGAGTACTCCAAAATCTCTATATGTCAAAACAAAACTCATGAGTTCTCTTTATGCTCTTGCAAAGTGGAGCTATAGCAAAGACACAACAGCTTTGTACTTGAGGGTGCTTTTCAGGCCAAAGAATTATTATTTTCTGTACTTATATACTAATTATAATGGCAAAACCTGAGTTTGTCTCACGAGTTGAGTTGAAGACAAACTCAATTACTCACATATAAATATAACAAAATCAAAAATATATAACTTAGTAGACTAAAATAAAAAACTGAAAAGGAGTTGATTACACATTATACTTATCCACTAACTACTCAAAAGTAATCCATTAACACTAATACTACTCAACGTGATTTAGTTTTATTTTACTGAACCAACCCCTACACAGTTTTTCTTCTTCTTCCTTCCTCTTCCTCTCCCCATTGCTAATTTAGCCATGAACACAATATCTACAGATTTTTCTGTCACGCCCCGAGCCCAAGGCTCGGAACATAACAACGCCACATACTCATGAGGCGAACCCCAAGAGCATGTAAGGCTAGCTATCAGTCCAACGTAATATAATAAGTCCAAAAATAAACTAAGTCTCAATATTTAAACTTTATCAAAACTTCAAGTCTCAACTAAACAACATCACTAAATTTCAATTATGTTCCAAAAGTTCAAGTCTATAGCGGAAGCTAAAATGTCTAACGATCACTCTCCCCAATGCTCAATCATCATCACCTGAAATATATAAACCACATAGTGAACTAAAGAGCCCAGTAAGTAACAAGATCTAACTAGGTGGATCAAGTACAATAAAATCATACATACTATAATAGCAAATCATAATTTTCATATAAACATTTTCGATAAAGCAAAACCAATTTTCATTTCAAAGCAATACACTTTACTTCTCATTCCCAATAAACATTTAATTCTTTTCAGATTGCACCACAATCACAATCACAATCACAATCTAGCCAACAGTTAACCACCTGAGGCACGGGTCCACTCTTACCAACAGTTTAACCTCCTGAGGCACGGGTCCACTCTTACCAATCAGTTTAACCCCCTGAGGCACGGGTCCACTCTTTACCATCAGTTTAACCCCCTGAGGCGCGGGTCCACTCTTTACCATCAGTTTAGCCCCCTGAGGCGCGGGTCCACTATGCACAGCCATCCAAGGACATTAAAACACATTTTCACATTCCCAAATCACCTTTAAAACCATTTCGATTCCAAAACATTTATTTTGCATACTTGATCCGATTTTACGAAAACAACGATACTCTTTCAAAACAATAAAACACTTACAATCATTTATAGCAAAACAATCCATAAAACAATTGATAAATAATATACTTATAATACATATAATCTTTGAAAACACTAGTAAGGTCCGGCCACTTACCTGATCAGCACACACAATCAAGAGCCTAACAATATTAATTGCGCATTAGAAACCAACACAACATTATGCATAAGATGCATGACCAATCTACCCTCCCACAATCCTAGAAATATTTGGGGAATTGTCAAAATCCTTTTGAAAACCTTTGCAAAAATCCAATTTCCATAATATTCACAATTTTCATAAATCATGATAACATTAGGAAAATACCCTTTAATATTTTCAGAGAGTGAAACACCAATTTTAAAAGATCATAAATAAGATAATATAGTATTAGAATTTCTGTAAAAATTTCGGAATTTAATTCTTTAAAAATAGGTCACACTCTCCTTATACATTTTCATAAGAAAATAAATCATAGAAAATATTCTGTAATTTGAAAAATTATGGAAAAATACAGAAAAATCATATGTATTTCAATAAACAATTTCCCCAAAAATCACTATCATATCACCTAGGGGTGGACTACACTCTCTCTCTTGCAAAATCGGCCCGAGAGTGGGCTTTCAGAAACACTGTTCATCTTCTTCCTCAAACAAATTCAGAAATTCCAGATTCGTCCCATCGACCAAGCAACTTTGGGACTTCTATTCTCTCTCTACAAAATGGCTATGAACGTATGATTGGCACCTATTGGTAGATCTCACTTCCTACTACACATCCATCACAAGTTCCGACTCTAAAGGCCTCCGGTTTACCGGATTCCGGCAAGGAAAGTCGGGCTGTTGATCACAGTTTACATCTAGGTTTTATCAACTTAAAAACATCATAACTTTCAATCTACACAACGAAATCGAGTGATTCCAAATCCTATGGACTCCTCATGGACAGAGGAATCTTTTGGTGCCAACTTGGTGGTCGGTGGCTCGCCGGTCGACTGCCGGTGACCGGAAAATTACATATAGTCTATTTAAAACCCTTTCCTAACATGCAACAATGGTGAAAAGTCAAAGAACTAACCTTAGAGCACCCAATAGAGATGAAAACAATGGAAAATAGCCTTCAAAAGAGCTCAATACGTTTTTCCCCTTGAAACCAATATTCTAACCCTAACTAATGGGATAAATATGAATTTATAGTTAGGTTAAAGCTCTAACTAATACCTAATTGGGCTAAATAAACTAATAAGACCCAAAGTCACACAAAAACAATTATAATGACTATTATTTGGGTCGGGGTCTCACACAGATTTTTCCTTCTTCGCCTTTCCTCTTCCTCTTCCCATTGTTTAGCCAATAACACAATATATAATATTTAATCATTTTTCTCCAACAACATATAATATATATGCACTTTGGGAGATTGATTCTAAGACCTTGGAGCCATTTGAAGACCGTATAGCCAAAATCATCAAAACAATGTAACTATCTCTTTAAATGTGCATATAAATTTTGTATACTTATTACCCCAAATGAAAATATATTTTAAAATTTTATCATTTATTTCATTGTGAAAAATTTTATGATTCTCGCTTATTTATATGAATTATATAGCCTTTTATTGATTATCTTTATCCAATTAAATTTAGTATTAAATTTTTTATGATTCTCCAGCTTATTTATATGAATTAGATAGGCTTTTGTTGATTATCCATTTTCAATTAAATTTAGTATTCTGTAACTACTTTTAACCCATCTTTATTATTTACACTCTGCAAATGATATATGTTGGCTTTAAACTATTGTATATTAGAACACTAAATCCATCTAACTCTCTATCCAAGTCTTCAACGAATGGAAAAGTCAAGCCTGACAAATTCATGTCCATAGCCATGATTTTTAAAACACCTTACAGTCACTAATCAAAGTAGTTTAGTCTAGATTAGAAGACATCAAGTGTATTAAATGGATGAATTATGGCTTAGTATTCGGTTCTGTTAAGTAGTTTTTCATTGGCTATAGTCTAATTTCTGGAATTATTGTTCTATATCCTCATCTTAACCTCAATGTGAAATGATTTAATTTTTCTGATATTCTTATGCTTAGCTTTTTAAATTACGATTAGAATTAAAAAAATTAAGCTTCTGCTTTAGATGCTGTTAGCATCTTGGATGTCTTTTCAATTACAACCTTACACATTACTACTATCAAATGTCAATTTTTTGTTAAATAAGTTATTAATTTAATGTAGACACTTTTAATGCAGACGCATAGCGTGTGCCCAGTTACTAGTTATATATGGTGGCAAAGGGAAGAAGGTGCATGATGAGGGACAAGGGTTAATTCTATGTTTTTTATTAATCTAGTAACATTCACTTGTCATTTTTAACTTTAAGCAATTATAACATGCAAATCCATACTGTGTAATAGTACAAAATATCTAAGCTGCACTTGGGATGATTTAATTCCTTTGCCTATATAATCACGTGGTTTGTGGCAGTGTTGGAAAAACCGGATCGGACCGTTCGGTTGGATCGCGAACCGGTTGAAAACCGGTTTGATAATTTATAAAATATTTCAATTGAACCGATCGGTTGAATCGGTTAAAACCGAGAATCGGTAGAAAAACGGTTCAACCTTCGGTCCGGTTTTCTCAACATTGGTTTGTGGAAATTTAAAACCGATTACCTCCATAAATTCTCCCATTGAAATGGCAGAGAAACAATAAAGCTAAAAGGTGTAGAATTCAGCGCTCCCGTTGTGATGCTCCCAGTTTTGAATGTGATGCACCTATTGAATTTTGATCATTGGATATAAAAACTATTTTTCTGACTGTCGGATAATAAAAGCTTTAACCTGCTAAACCGGTTTTAAAAACCTTTTGGAATGAACTCGTATGTGGTAGTCCTCGTAATAGATTTTTACATCTTCTTTATTCCAACCTTTGATATCAATTACAATTTTTTTCTTGATTTATTATTTGTTTCTCTAACTTTTTTATGTTGTATTCTCTGACTTTTTTCAATAGAATGAACAAATACAACGTAAAAAAGTTAGAGAAAAAATGATAAATCAAGAAAAAAAATTGTAGTTGATATCAACGGTTGGAATAAAGAATGTGTAAAAATCTATCATGAGGACAACCACATACGAATTCAGTTCAAAAGGTTTTTAAAACTGGTTTAGCATGTTAAAGCTTATAGTATCCGACGGTCAGAAAATTAGATGTTACATCCAATGGTCAGAATTCAATGGAAGCATCACATCCAAAACTGGGAACATCATAACGGGAGCGCTAAAGTCTAAAAACTCATAAATAGTACATATCAGAAACGTGGAGGGACCACGATGCACGAATTTCCTTTTGAATTGATCCACTTACCAAAAAAAAAATTTCCCTTTTGAATAGATCCTACAGTAGCCTGGATTCTTTTGTTTATATATATTTCACTTTTATTTTGCAGTTATTTTGCTTCAAATTAACGAATTTCCTTGATTCGGGCTTCCCCATTTTTCCTTGCATATAATTAGGTTAATTAATTCCCTTTTTTTTCCTCTTTTTCCTTTGTTCCACATCGCTTAAAGTATTAAGGGAGAATCCTTAGAAGAATTTGCAGAATTGTTGCAGCCTGCAGATAAACTTGAAGCTGCAATGAATATTCTAAGTTCCACAACACATCCCCCATGCTTGGTCTATCCACTCCATAGAAAAGTTTGCAAAAGCAGCTGAGCAATGTCTAAGAGAATATATATTCTCCTAGGCATTTCTCTGCAGCTTCTGCAAATCCTTTCAGTGATTCTCCATTAATACTCCCAGTCATTTAAGGATCAACAATCTTCTCAATCATCCCCTTTCTAGGCCACTGCATTGCCCACTCTTTGATGTTGAATATCAAGTCCAGTAGGTTTTTCTGTACTTGGAAAACTTATTTTTTTCCTACAAATAATTCACGCATGTGCCATTGGGCCATACTTTGATCTTTAATTAGAGTTTAGTTGAATATGTAGCTTTTCTGAGATATTAATTTGTTGATTTCAGAATCAAAGGCCAAACATTGGGATTTCCAGCTGGTGTTTGATTAAAATTGGGTGTGATCAGCTGGTGATGGCTTCTCTTTCAATGGAGGTACGTACATTCATATTT
>AWWV01011920.1:0-40487 GCA_001974805.1 Corchorus capsularis | reverse complement strand
AGACCCATTAATATGTCAAGGATAATCGTATAATGGCTAATTCAACTATATTATTTGTATCCCATTGACCTTTTTTCGTTATTTTATTACTTTATAACAGTAGACAGTATTAGTGTAACCCCTTATGTATTCTATAAAATTCAAAGCTGAACCAC
The DNA here is from genome assembly GCA_001974805.1 of Corchorus capsularis. NCBI lineage: Eukaryota > Viridiplantae > Streptophyta > Magnoliopsida > Malvales > Malvaceae > Corchorus > Corchorus capsularis. The sequence goes on along the minus strand of AWWV01011920.1, from coordinate 40,332 downwards.
TTTGTAAAAAATATAGTAGATTTTGCAACAGTACTTTGTTGTATTGTTTTTCATTCCCGGGCAACGACTGGGTTCTAAACTAGTATATATTAAAACTGTAGACGTTGGGGAAGAGAAATGTTATTAATTATTGAGGCCTCCTCCTTTTGACAAGTGGCCTATGTCTCTTGATGACATGTGTTATTTATTTATTTATTATTTTATTTAAATTAAATCATTAAATCTTTTGAAAATTAAATTGTGACGTAAGATTTCAATTTAGATCCAAAATTATCTCCCTGATTACATACACCTAATTACAAATCTCAATTGTCTTTAATAATTCAAAATAAATTTGATTAATACTCGATCAAATAAATAATAATTCAATTAATTTTATTAATACTAAAAAGTCAATTTAAAAACATTGTTATCAATTTAATAACCCTATAAATCATGTTACATATATATATATATATATTACTTTAATACTAATATTCAAATAACTAAAATTGTTGACCCTACTAATGCAAGAAAGTAAGATTCGGTTTCAAGCACTAGTTCCTCTTAAGAAAATTAAGTCAATACTGAAAAGTGTATCTTATTTTTCATTTATACTCAATTTTAGTGAAAAGTGTATCTTATTTTTCATTTATACTCAATTTTAGTAATTAATTTTTTTAATTATGAAGAAAGTCTCAATTTCCTAATTAACTTTGATATCCTCAATTTTGGCAATTAGTATTGATGTAATTTCACTATATATCCTCAAATTTGGCAATTAGTATTGATATAACTACACCCTTAATCAAATTTAATTTTACATACATTTTACCTTAAATAGTGATTTTGTCATCTATATAAAGGGCCAATAGTTCTTTCAACATTTTTCACCATTGTTTTACAATCTTTATGCTTTCTACTTCTCCATCTCCTATTCTTCTTGACATATCTTTCGTTTTTTATATTCAAGTCTCTCTCATGTTTTTTAAATATTATTATTACCTTTTCTTATATCATTTGTTATTTTTTTATCATAATTATTTTAATTTTTATATGCAATTTTGTTGGCCTTCATTTATATAATATTAAGTTTTACATTTTTTTTGTTATGTTCTTTGTTTATGTACTCATTTATTTTTTTTGTTAGCTTCATTCTATTGAAATTTTTTTGATTATGTACTCCTCTTATATTATTTTTAGTTTTGGTCAATTTTGTTTGATTATTTTATCAATTTTATATCTTATATTCTTTTTTATTGTTTTCCAGTCTTGATACTGAATGTGGGCTACAAGTATAGCTATGACAACTTTTTTCTTGACTTTAGAAGATCAATATATATGAGAAGATTTTACGAATTTACCAATAATAATCAGGCCTTCATTCATGTTATTTTTTAATTTATTTTTAATATTTTGTTTAATGTCATGTATAAAATAAAATGCAATGCAATAAAAACTCATTTGGTTTATTGGTACTAATTGTATGATGTTATTTTATAGGTTATTCAATTTATAATTTATAATAATATAATTTTTTAAATTATTATTGTTTTATCAACGTAATTGTTTTGGCCTCGGATTGATTTACAAGATTTTCTTCTTACATTCCTCTATAATGTATTTTTTTTTTTGGTAAAACCTGCATAATGTAATTTTCAAACCTTCAATTCTATGGCCAAAAAAAAAAAACCCTCCAATTCTAGAGATGGTCTTGAAAACTGTACCAAGAAAACCTTTAGATTAGAAGATTAGTTATGGTAATTAGTTGCTAATTTCATTTACTTTTTTAATGCCATCATATTCCTTTTAAGTAAATATCATTAAGATTACTTATAATTTTAGTTTGTAAAGAATTACTCCGATATGAGTAAAGTAAATAATTATGTCAGCACAAATTGATTATATTTTGATATATCTTTTACTATAAGTGCATTATTTTCAAACATAATCATCATTAATTACTCCTATATGAGTAAAGTGAAGAATTAGTTATATATTTTATTTCTAAAACCCTATAACAATATATTATTAATTATGGAATTTACCCTTAAAATAAAAAAAAAACTTAGTGAAATTAGTTTTATATTTTATTTCTAAAACTTTATAATGAAAAACCTTTAATTTCATAATTTACACTTAAAAATTATTAAATTCTTTCATTGTGGCTAAACTTAATAAAAACTAAAAGAGAATGGGAAAAAAGAAAGAAAAGAGAGGACAGGGGGGCGGGAGACTAGGGGCAAGAGGAACTATTCTTACTTTTCATAAAAATATAGGAATATTGAATCAATTACAATTAATTTACATGTGATCTCAAATCATGGATTAAATAAGTACTCAATATAGAAATTAACTGTAAAGAGTTATTTTACATTTAAATGAAATCAATTGTAATTAAGTGATCTTTTAATTTCTGACATAAAGTTGCTTTTGAAAAAAGCTTTTCTATATAAGCTTGATCAAATTTAAAGCAATTATAGTAGCAAAAAAAATTAAAGAGATTATAATCAATATTTTAAAAATAATTATTTACTTTTCATAAATAGTATAATTTGATTTTTCAAATTTTAATTTCGGCAATCAATCATAATTAATTTACATAGTAACTAATTAATTCTTTCAAACAATAAAATATGCATTAAACTAATACAAATAAATTTACATCTTAAGTGTGATATCTTGACTTAATTAGAAATTAGAAAAAAATATTTATCAAGCATTAATTTAGGATTATTTGAATTTAATTGTTGATTTAAGTTGAATAAGTTTGTTGGAGGGTTATTTTGTTATGTTAGAATATTAAAGAATTTAATTGAGAGGATCTAAGAGTTTGGGGGGCAAAACTGTCATTTTGCCCCTAAGTATATATAGTGTCTTCTTCTTCCTCCACCCAAATTTTACTTCAAAATTTTCATGCCTAAACCGAACCCTCTCTTTCATTTTCTCTCTTCAAATTCTTTCCAAATCCTTACCCATTCTAACATGCAAAGGTGAATAATCAATTCTCTTAGTATCCTCTACCCTTAAACACCACAAGTGAAGAGATTGGTTGGAAAAAAAATGGAGTTTTGAAGCTTATAAAAAGGAGTTTCGGGTTAGTGAAGTTTTAAGTTGTTTAATGAGTTTTGGAGTTGTATTTTTGGTTTATAAGGTGTATATAATGAAGTTAAGATGATTATTGGTTGTGTTTTAGGAATTGTTGATGATTTGGAGCATTTGGTAAGTTAAGAACAAGCTTGAATTTTGGGTAAGTGGCTTATGTGATTGAGTTTGAATTTTGATGTTATTGAAGTTGATTTTGGATTTGGAGATGTTTTACAAGTGTTAAAATGGAATTTGGGGTGTTAAAATGATGGATTTTGGCGTTATAAAGAGCTGGATTTTTTTTAAAAATAATTTTTGGGGTCGCTGGAATCTGGAAAATTCTAGATTCCGGCCGGCCAGGGGGCTGCCGGCGGTGCTGGCCAGAAAGGCCAGCCTACTGGCTAGCAGCCCAGCCAGGATGGGCCTGCATGCGCGGCTCGCGCCGCGACTTGAGCTAGTCGGCTCAAGCCGCTCGGCTGGCCCGAACCGGTTTGGTCAGACCGAACCGGTTTGGCCCGGTCCGAACACAAAAAAAAAGTTTACTCCTAAGTTTATTTCGGACCCGGAATGACTAAATTGCCCCCAGAAAGTCAGAATTGGTTATAGAGACATATTTACGGGACAATACAAGTGAATTTACCAATTTACCCTTAGTGGGAAAATTACCTTTTTGCCCCTAGAAGTCTTAATTGACAATTTAAGCATACGAATTATACCGTTTAAGTAATGGAGATGTCGTGGTGACTCCGTAAAAGAAAGTATCGATTATTGTGAATGATTATAATTACGATTTTACCCCTAAGTGTTAGAAGTGATCAATTTACCTTCGGTAAGAGGCGTTAAACTCCTAAAATCATTCTGAAAGCCTTTAGAGCCTTAGTTAGGCACGCTTATGAGTCTTTTGGTATTCGTTATGATTATTTGTGATTTACATCACTTTTATTAAATTTTTTTACTGATGATGTTGGTATTTGGTTCCCTTCACTAGGCGATAGAGTCGCCGGTCGGGACGCTTGATTTGGCTCACAAAGGACGGACCTTGGGGGGTATACGAGACCCCGAACTGTGAGTGGGTTGTCCTCAACGGAGAACCCGTTGAGGGACTTATTTTTATTACTGTTTTTAATAAATTGTTTTTATAAATGATTTTTATTAAGATGTTTTGGGTGCATTAACTACCATTGAAAAATGGTTTTAAACTGGTTGTAAGCATACGGGGACTCGTGGCCTGGACGCAGCCCAGGGAGTACGTATGGCTGATTTTGGTGGAGTACTAGCTAGTAGTTGGTTGTTTTGGCGGACCATGATTGTGATGGATCCACATGGCCGTCGGCTCCAGGCCCGACACGCAAGCTAGCCGTTGGCGTGTGCATGGGAGAGCCAAATTGGGTGTATTGCGTCCACCACGCAATGCCGGATCCAGGCCAACGTCAGGGGGACGGGCAGGAGATTTTCATGACATATGATATGACAGATTTGCCCCTGACGGTTCCGGAGGTTGACTCGGGCCAAAGCCACCTCGGATATATTTTATATGGCAGCCTATGGTTTTAGACCGAGCACCGCTTTTTATATACTTGGTTTTGTTATTACTGATTGATTCTGTTATAATTGGTTTTATAAGTTGTTTTGGTTGTGAGTGCACCCCACCCTCTTCCGATTCTCTTTTGAGGGTGGCTCACTCACTGGGTACATATTTTTGTACTCACCCCGATTTCCTTGTCGCCATTTCAGGATCTTAACGTTGAGCTTTCCTTTCGTGTTGAGTCGGTGGCTTAGGGAGTCTGCTTCTCCGTTGAGGTATCTCTCACTACGCTTGGGTTCCACTGGCAGTCGACATCTACTTTATGTTTTATTTCCCTACGGATTTTTGCCTGGATGGCTCGCTTTTATGTATTACTTCCGCTATTCTGATACAATTATTATTGGGATGTTTGGCCATTCCGTTGGATTTGAGCCCGAGGCTCTTTAATTGATGTTTGTTTAGACTTGAGCCCGAGGCTCAGTGTTTGTTGATTGCTCAGATTCGAGTCTAAGGCTCTTTTTGTTGTTTCTGGTTTTGTTTTGTTTTTGTGCCTTGATATTGACGCTTCGCGGAACCTCGTGTGCGTGTGACGCGCGGCACGTATTACGAGGTAACGTGGCGGTTGTCCGTGCTCGACCTCGAGTTGGGGCGTGACATTAAGCTTGGTAAAAATAATAATATTTTCTCAGTAATATTTTCTACTAACCATACAAAATTATATAATACAATAATTTACATCCTAAACTTTGTTGAAATAGTTGGAGATTTCTCAACAATAATTTTTCGAATTGTCTTTCATCCTCAGGCAACGACCGGGTTCTAATCTAGTTTTTAATTAATTTTAAGCAATAACATGCAAATCCATACTCATAAATAGGATCTTAAATATCGTACATATCAGAAATGTCGAGGGACCATGATGTACGAGTTTCCTTTTGAATCGATCCACTTACCAAAAAAAAATTTTCCTTTTGAATCGATCCCACAGTAGCCTGGATTCTCTTGTTTATATTTCCCTTTTATTTTGCAGTTATTTTGCTTCAAATTAACGAATTTCCTTGATTCGGGCTTCCCCGTTTTTTCCTTTCATATTATTGGGTTAATTAATTCCCTTTTTCTTGCTCTTTTTCCTTTGTAAGTTAGTTTACATAATTACCTTTATCATCCTTTTGTTTAGAGAAGCGAGCATTGTTTCATTAGCATTGTTCTGATTCTATATAATGAAAGTTCAAATAAAAAGGGACACTCCAGTCCTTTATTTTTTTTTTTTACTAATGACTCTTTGATGTTTAATATCAAGTCCAATAGGTTTTTCTGTACCTGGAAAACTTCTTTTTAATTTTCCAACAAATTCACGCATCTTAAAAGCTATTTTGATCTGAGCCATTTGCAAATTTAAGAAAAGTGGACGATGTTCTCTACGGTGTTCATCAATGAAGGGAAGGAAGGAAAAAAGCCAACATGGAGCTGCAATGAATATTCAAAGTTCCACAACACATCTCATGCTTTGTATCCACCACATAAAAAATTTGCAAACTGCCGTTTGAATGTTTGGCGGAATATATTCCGCAAAACATTCATAGGCAGCTTTGCAAATTTTTTCAATGATTCTCCATTAATACTCGCAGCAATTTTAGGATCAACGATCTTCTCAATCATCCCTTTTCTATGTGAAGATTGAAAATCATGAATATAGGTATTTTAATCACTCTTTGATGTTTAATATCAAGTCCAATAGGTTTTTCTGTACTTGGAAAACTTTTTTTTTACGTTGCTAATTAATCATCCAATTATTCAACTTTGTAATGCAGGAATCATCCTCCAATTTGTATTCTGACATGTAGCTGATCAGCCATAGCTTTTGGTTGGAGAGCCAAAATTGAAGAAATTTCATAATACAAGAATACAACTCAAATTTAAACATTTCTTCATAATATATACTCACAATTCGCATTGAAATAAGATGGAACAGAGTTGCTAGATCTGTTTCCGGAAATGAGTTATATTGATGCAATTTTTGTGTCATTAATTCCACTTTCCCGAGAATAATTAATTGTAAATAATTAGATTAGATTAGATTAGATGATGAAAAGGATTCCTTGCCTCCTTCAATGAACAAATACAACGTAAAAAAGTTAGAGAAAAAATGATAAATCAAGAAAAAATTTGTAGTTGATATCAACGGTTGGAATAAAGAATGTGTAAAAATCTATCATGAGAACAACCACATATGAATTCAGTTCAAAAGGTTTTTAAAACTGGTTAAGCATGTTAAAGCTTATAGTATCCGGCGGTCAGAAAATTAGATATTACATCCAATGGTCAGAATTCAATGGAAGCATCACATCCAAAACTGGGAACATCACAACGGGAGCGCTGAAGTCTACAAACTCATAAATAGGATCTTAAATATCAGAAACGTGGAGGGACCACGATGCACGAATTTCCTTTTGAATTGATTAACTTACCAAAAAAATAATTTTCCCTTTTGAATAGATCCTACAGTAGCCTGGGTTCTTTTGTTTATATATATTTCCCTTTTATTTTGCAGTTATTTTGCTTCAAATTAACGAATTTCCTTGATTCGGGCTTCCCCATTTTTTCCTTTCATATAATTGGGTTATTTAATTCCCTTTTTCTTCCTCTTTTTCCTTTGTTCCACATCGCCTAAAGTATTAAGGGAGAATCCTTAGAAGAATTTGCAGAATTGCTGCAGCCTGCAGATAAACTTGAAGCTGCAATGAATATTCTAAGTTCCACAACACATCCCCCATGCTTGGTCTATCCACTCCATAGAAAAGTTTGCAAAAGCAGCTGAGCAATGTCTAAGAGAATATATATTCTCCTAGGCATTTCTCTGTAGCTTCTGCAAATCCTTTCAGTGATTCTCCATTAATACTCCCAGTCATTTAAGGATCAACAATCTTCTCAATCATCCCCTTTCTAGGCCACTGCATTGCCCACTCTTTGATGTTGAATATCAAGTCCAGTAGGTTTTTCTGTACTTGGAAAACTTATTTTTTTCCTACAAATAATTCATGCATGTGCCATTGGGCCATACTTTGATCTTTAATTAGAGTTTAGTTGAATATGTAGCTTTTCTGAGATATTAATTTGTTGATTTCAGAATCAAAGGCCAAAAATTGGGATTTCCAGCTGGTGTTTGATTAAAATTGGGTGTGATCAGCTGGTGATGGCTTCTCTTTCAATGGAGGTACGTACATTCATATTTCATTGCAATATCCCTTGATCCAATGTTTTGATGATTGAAAATCTTTAAATTTGTGACTAATTTATTGTTTCTGTAGTTTGTGAGGTGGCCTCTGCTCTTACAAATTACATTGCTTCTGGAACTTGTGTGAACATGAAGATTGTGTTTGATCATGGGTGGTGTTCCAATATTTTTGACATTGGAACCTTAATTAATTACAGTTAACTATTTTTTTTATTGAAATATAAGTTGACCCAAATCTGTTTTCGATCTTTTGGTTCAAGTTAGTGTCCAGTATATTGGCAACCTCCAATATTAACTTTATTGGAAATTGATTGATTAATAAATTGACTAATTGCTTTATTAGTTTAGGATGCTTAATCAGTAATTAATTACCTAAACTGAATCAAAATTAATTAATATAATAATAATAAATTATAGGTAATCAAATTAGTTACTAAATCAATAATCAATATTAAAATTAAATCAAATCTAATTAGGTTACGTCAATAAAATCAAATAAATTTATTATGTCAATTTCAATTAATTGATTGATCAATTAATAATTAATCAAATTAAATCAGATAAAATCAAATCAATTATAATTAATTTACTAAGTAAGTAATTTTTTTACTAATTAGTTTCCATAAATATAGGCAACACAAGATCGTGATAATTATTATTTACATTACATAATAGAATAAGTGAAATCAATAGTCATACAAATTAATCTTCATTAATTACTTTACATAAAATAAAGTGAAAATTAAATTGATTATAATTACAAATTTACCCTTATATTAGAAATTCGACGAATCTAACCATATTGGCCATATTAATAGGTTCAAATAAATTAGTAGACCCATTAATATGTCAAGGATAATCGTATAATGGCTAATTCAACTATATTATTTGTATCCCATTGACCTTTTTTCGTTATTTTATTACTTTACAACAGTAGACAGTATTAGTGTAACCCCTTATGTATGCTATAAAATTCAAAGCTGAACCACTTTGTAATAAATGTAGTAGATTTTGCAACAGTACTTTGTTGTATTGTTTTTCATTCCCGGGCAACGACTGGGTTCTAAACTAGTATATATTAAAACTGTAGATGTTGGGGAAAAGAAATGTTATTAATTATTGAGGCCTCCTCCTTTTGACAAGTGGCCTATGTCTCTTGATGACATGTGTTATTTATTTATTTATTATTTTATTTAAATTAAATCATTAAATCTTTTGAAAATTAAATTGTGACGTAAGATTTCAATTTAGATCCAAAATTATCTCCCTGATTACATACACCTAATTACAAATCTCAATTATCTTTAATAATTCAAAATAAATTTGATTAATACTCGATCAAATAAATAATAATTCAATTAATTTTATTAATACTAAAAAGTCAATTTAAAAACATTGTTATCAATTTAATAACCCTATAAATCATGTTACATATATATATATATATATTACTTTAATACTAATATTCAAATGACCAAAATTGTTGACCCTACTAATGCAAGAAAGTAAGATTCGGTTTCAAGCACTAGTTCCTCTTAAGAAAATTAAGTCAATACTGAAAAGAAAAAATTCAAAATAGAATTCCTCTTAAAAAAAAATTCGTAAATCGTAATTAAGTTAACCCAAAATAGAAATAACCAAATTTCAAAATTTTACAAAGAAATATACTTATTGGCAACACTTAATTATACTATATCTAAAATACTTGGAAAATCAAACAGAAAAGCTACCAAAAAAGAGGCCAAGTTAGTCGCACTTGATGACAGAGATAAACTTTGTTGAACTTAAAAAATACTATTATTACAGTAGAGAAATATTAAAATGTGTCTTTATTTTCATAGACTATATAAGCATTATTTATTATATACTTATTTTATTTGATTGGATTTTTCATTATATATGATTTATAAAAATTAATTATCCATTTTATATATATTACAAATTATAATGTCATTTATTATATTTATATTATTTTAATATTTCTTATAAATTATTAACATACGTGTAATGTACGTGTCATTACTAGTATATATATATATATATATATATTGTAGCCCTTAAGAAAATAGACATGGATAACAAATAGTCACACCTCGGTGACCTGTAACTTGTCCAGTTTACTTATTTTCGTTTTCTAGAAATCATTATCATTGTTTCTTCACCTAGGGATTAGGGATGATCTTTAAATTCCATTCTTCTATTGATGACCATAAAAATAAGATTGAACAGAGTAGAAAATCAAGTTTAAGAATATGAGGAAGCTAAATAAATTTGAAAAATTTCCTTTCGCATGTAATCTCTATATCCTTTCTTTGGTACCAATTCCCTTTCAACATCAACTCTTGATCCAACAGATCATTGTCAGGATTGTTGTATTCAGCGCTCAGCTGCCGCCCAAAAATAATACTACGTACTATTTGAAACTGAGCAAAATAAAGTCCAATATATAGCATCAAACTTCGGAATCGGAATAATTTCTAGTCCTAAATCATTATATTCTAACAATCGCACGTCTGTAAGTAATAGTATTCCATTAAAAAGCTTCTTGACTATCTCTCAATTTACTTTAATTACCATATTTAATATGCCTCAACGCTACACTCTCTAGACTGTGATCAAGGTAATATTACCTTGTTGTATTACAACAGAAGACTTAAGTTAAGACAACAATATTTATACTTCCTAGTTATCTGGTTTATAGCTAATTAGCTATAATTTTTAGAGTTTTTTAAGTCTTGAAGATCTACTTCTCAACAATAATATATTCATTTTCACAATTAAGCGGGGCAAAATCATAACTAAAAAAGAGTCATTCAAAGTAGATAATTGGCTGGTAAAAAGTAAAAACGAAAGCAGCAATACTTCATTAATTAATTGTAAATTAGATATGAATATTATTAGTAAGTGTTTTTTCATGTAACAACAAATTTGGATTAAAATTACTAGCAATTTGATTTCGTGTTTCTTCGAGTTCTTTAGTAAGAAGATTAAGCTGATGGTGAGTGTTACCAAAAACTCTTTAGATGTAAAAGCTAGTTCTCTAGATTTACAAGCAAAATCATAAGCATTAGAACCAACTTTAGTTTTATTCCATGTATCCTGAACTAATTCCTTATAATCCTCTTCTTTCATTCCACTGGTTTTCATATCTAAACCTTCTCCTAAGAATATTAGTTATTGGATTAGTATCTACATGGATAGCAGCATGATCTGAGCCATAAGATGGAATATTTTTAACTATAGTTTTAGGATTAGTCATAAGCCAATCAGGATTGCTAATTAAGTGTGCCCTATCTAATTCTAATCTCCTCCTAATATGATGTGAATTTAAACTTGTATTAGACCAAGTAAAACATGGTCCTAAATATCTGTCATGCCCCAAAAGCAGGAATCTGACACTGCTGTACTACCTTGAGAATACATTTCAATCTAATTAAAATCTCAAAGTAATACGAATCATATCTTAATAAATTATGCATATAATACACTAAGGACTAAATTTGAGAGTACCATGTAGACTTTCCATCAAATATATGTATATTTGTACCTTGTAGTAATAGTAATAGCCTCGAGAATTTCGATCGGTCCAGTCTAGCCATAATATTGATGGTCAGCTCTTCATAAACCCAAGATCACTACTAATCTGTAAAAGATGTGAATAATCGTTTTATGAGCAAAACCACGCCCTCAGTAAGTATAGCCCCACACACTTTACCTGGTCAAGCACTATTTGAAAATATAGTATACATATATACCAATCCATCACAATATTTCAACTCACATAAAACTAATATAAATCAATAATAATTTCCTTTCAATCTCAAGAAGGAGTTTCCAATAAAAATCACCACAAATCATACTTTAAACAAGTGAGGGATGGTGGGATTTAAAACGACGTCAAGGTTTATAACATATTTTATAAATAAATGATCTCAAACTTCATCAAAACTCCAAAACAAAGTCACACGGTTATAAATCACTGACACATAGCCCTTTTCTTTAGCATCATAACAAATAAACCATTTTCGCAAGTCCAAGTCATTGAGATAGGCATCATTTCATCCACAAATCATTTAATCAAATCATTAAAATCTTTACCTTTGGCTACAGTCACTACTATAACCCGTGACATAGCTGATATCAACATATTGCTAATTACTATAAATCGTTTGTATGGCCTTAAGCTAACTGCTATAACCCGTTAGCAGGGCCGTTTTCCAGATACTATAACCCTCTGGCCAGGGCCGGTAGAACATGCACGCTCTCTGTCGATCATCCCCAAAGGGATCAAAACGTAGCCTCCAAAATCATTCTCAAATGCCATATCTCAAGAAACACTTGATAAATAATTTCTTATAAAAAATCATTTGAAAACGTTGTCCACATGAAACATTTCTTAAAACCATTATCTAAAACCATAAATATATTTCATATTATTCCTAAATTTCATTTGGCTTCCAAACCAACAATCAAAATCATCATATATATGCAAAACACAAAATATTCAATGTTTGACCTTATTTTCATATATAGAAAATAGAAGATAAATCATTTTATTTATTTGAATCACTACGTACGTAAATAATAGATTTAAAATAGGCTAAGTGTTAGGGATATACTTACCTCCTTTCGAACTAATCCAACCCTTCTCCAAGTCATATGCCTCAAATTCAACTTAAAGCTTGCTATTCTCTTAACAAGGAGCAAGGAAACCCACGGCTTGAATCATCAAATTATATACCGGGGTATTACAATATCCTAGGTCATACAGATTGCAACTATGCATACAATCAACAAATCTTCTCAGCAATCTATAAGGAGGTCTAAAATTACTCAATTGTTCATCAGGATCTAAGTTACCATAAAGACCTAAAGCTGAATGCTAGTGCTTTTCTTATATACGCCTCTTTTCTTCATAAACATTCTCATTTCTGCTCCATCTTATACATCTCCAAGCAGATGTGTATTACTTGATATCGGAACATAAGCTCCCAAATGCTCTGGATCAACCTTAAATGTTTCTTTAGAAACCTTTTCAGCCAAGTCAATTATAAGGTTCTTGTTGTGGACTCTACAAGTAGATAACATTAACGTTGAGCAATTACTACCTGTAGTGCAAGACTTGTTCCAACTTGTTAGTGCATAGTTGCATGCAGCATTAGCATTTGCTGTTTAAGTTTGATTAGCTCTGTTTTGATGACTTTTGTGCTGTTAATTTGCATGTGTAGACACTTGTTTGTTTAGCTTTTGTAAATGACAGGTGTTAAGAAGCTAATGTGCTGTCAAGCCTCTATAACCACTATATATTTGCATGTAACAGTGTTTTAAATAAGTTAATACCAGTTTCTGTTTTCATCTTCACTTTCTTTCATTTTTCTTTATTTTAACATTGAGTTTTCACCCTTATTAACTCTCTTTGATCGCTAACTTCAACCTTGTAATCCATTTTGCTTGACCAATTTTATGTTAACCTTGTTTAAGACTTTCAAAACCAACAACTGGTATCTAGAGCTTTAGTCTTAAGGGACCTGTTGCACATTGAAACCTTGCTTGAAACTTTAAACAGAAAATCTTTGAAACCAAACCAAGATGGATTATCAACCAATGAAAATCAGTGACTTACCTCCTCCTAAATTTAATGGTGAAAATTATCATTTGTGGTGTGTGAGAATGAGAAATCACTTATTAGCTCTTGATCTTTGGGAGTATGTTTCCGCTGACAAAGAGAAAGAGAAGGAGAAGGAGGAACCAAGCAAAGCTGCTGATGGCATCAAGATTGAGGCAGGAGTCGCTCCAGCTTTATCTGAAGAAATCTTTGCTAGAGTTATGAATTGTACTTCTCCTAGACAAGCATGGGAATTAATTAGAAATGAATATGGAGGTTCAGAACAAACTAGAATGTCTAATATTTTGCATTTGAAAAGAGAGTTTGAAACTGTGTTAATGAAGAAGGATGAGACAATTAGAGGTTATGCAGATAGATTGATGAAAATTGTTAACAAGTTGAAACTGTATGGTGATGATGAATATACAGAAGCTTAGATTGTAATGAAAATTCTTACTACTTTGCCTCAGAAATATGAAATGAATATACTTGCTCTTGAAAGCAGGGGTGATGATCTTTTTAAGATCAAATTGTCAGACTTACTTAACATTCTCCATGCTTCAGAGGAAAGAGCACAGTACAGACAACTTCAATATGAACCAGAAGGAGCTATGTTTTTAAAATCTGTTGATAAAGGCAAAAGTAAGAAAGTTTGGCAGGATTTCAAGAAGAAAGATGAGAAGCCTGCTGAAAGTTAGGAAGTGGGAGAGAAAAAACAGTATCCTCCCTGCCCTCATTGTAAGAAATCCACATATCTGCCTAAATTTTGCTATTGGAGGCCAGATGCCACTTGTGGATATTGTAAGGAGAAAGGGCATGTTGAGAAAGTTTGTAGAAACAAGAGAAAAGGGAAGAAGCAAGTGCATCAAGCTAAGCCTGCTCAGACAGAAAATAAGGAAGAACATCATGAAGAAGAAAATTTGTTGAGTCTATGTTCACTCACTTGGACAAGACTTACACTACCAGGGTGAAGATTGGGAATGGCAAGTATTTGCAGGCAATTGGCAAAGGAGATGTTTCTGTCAGAACTTCATCAGGTACTAAGGTTATTTCAGATGTGCTTTTAGTGCCTGAGATTTCATATAATCTGATTAGTGTTGGTCAGTTGTTAGAGATGAATGATTCAATTCTATTTAAAAACAAAACTTGCATGATTACTGAGCCTACTGGTAAAGAATTGGTTACTTTGCCAATGGTGAATAGGACTTTCTATCTGAGATGTGAACAACAGGCACTTGTAAATTGTTGAAGATGATTCTCAGCTTTGGCATAGAAGAATAGGACATCTGAATTATTTTTTTTTTGAAAAAGATGGCAGCAGAAGGTCTGGTTGAAAACTTACCTCACATTGAAGAACAAACTGGAATTTGTGACGTGTGCCAGTTTGGGAAACAAAGTAGGAATCCTTTTCCTGCTAAAGCAAGTTGGAGAGCTTTAGAAAAGTTGCAGCTTGTGCATTCTGATGTATGTGGCCCACAAAGAACACCAAGCTTGAATGGAAGCAGGTATTTCATCCTTTTCATTGATGATTATACCAGATATGCTTGGATTTATTTTCTGAAGCAGAAATCTGAGGTAACACAGATCTTCTGGAAATTTAAAGCAGTAGTTGAGAAGCAAAGTGGTTCAAAGATCAAAGTGATTAGAACAGACAATGGTACTGAGTATACTGCAGAAAAATTTGATGAATATTGTAGCACTGAAGGCATTGAGCACCAGTTTACAGTGACTTACTCACCACAGCAAAATGGTGTGAGTGAGAGGAAGAACAGAACAGTGATGGATATGGCAAGGTGCATGATGTTTGAGAAGGGTTTGCCAAAGGAATTCTGGGCTGAGGCAGCAAACACAGCAGTTTATGTTCTTAACAGAAGCTCAACAAAATCTGTTAAGGACATGACACCATTTGAAGCCTGGTTTGGATTTGTGCCTTCTCTTAATCATTTAAAGGTCTTTGGTTGCATTTGTTACAGTTTAGTGCCATCTGCAAAGAGAGAAAAGCTTGATAAAAGAAGTGAAGCAGGGATCTTTGTTGGTTACAGTCAATTCGCTAAAGGGTATAGAGTTTACATTCCTGCAACAAGGAAAATGATTGTTAGCAGAGATGTGAAATTTGATGAAGAAGCAGTTTGGAGTTGGAGTGACAAGGAGAAACAATCTCTGACATTTCAAGAGGTTGAATTCGATCAAAGAGGAAATTTAGATGTTGATCACACTCCTGTAAGAGGTACAAGACTGCTTTCTGACATTTATGCTACTTGTAACCTCTCTTTGATGGAACCTGCAGATGTAAATGAAGTATTGCAAGATGAGAAATGGGAACTTGCAATGAAGGAGGAGCTGAGAATGATTGAGAAGAACAGAACATGGGTTTTGGTTGATAAACCAACTGATCAAAAAGTGATAGGAGTCAAATGGGTGTTTAGAACAAAGTTGAATCCAGATGCTCTATCAACAAACATAAGGCCAGATTGGTGGTGAAAGGGTATGTTCAGCAATATGGTATTGATTATTCTGAAACTTTTGCACCTGTGGCTAGGCATGATACCATCAGGATGCTATTGGCTCTTTCAGCTCAGAATAAATGGCCTGTGTACCAGCTTCATGTGAAGTCTGCATTTCTGAATGGTTTTCTCAAAGAAAATATTTATGTTGAGCAACCTACTGGATTTGAGATTGCAGGTAAGGAGAACAAAGTTTATCTGTTGAGAAAGGCCTTGTATGGTTTGAAGCAGGCTCCCAGGGCTTGGTATGAGAGACTTCACCAGTACTTTGAAGCTCATGAACTCAGGAGGAGTGTAAGTGAGCCTACTCTCTACATAAAGCATTATATTTTTGATATTCTTATTGTATCAGTTTATGTAGATGATTTGCTTATGATTGGTAGTAATGCAAAGCTGGTGGAAGGTTTTAAAAGAAAAATGAGTGAAGAATTTGAGATGACAGATCTTGGTTTGATGAGATATTTCCTTGGAATGGAGATATGCCAGATTCACAGTGGAATCTTCATTCACCAGAAGAAATATTGTGTGGAACTGTTGAAGAAATTTTGTATGGATGGTTGCAAGCCTGTTGACACCCCTATTATGGTTGGAGAGAAGCTTTGCAGAGATGATGGTGCTGAAAAAGTGGATGAACGAGGGTTTAGAAGCTTGATTGGAGGTCTTTTTTACTTTGCAGCAACTAGGCCTGACATTCTTTTTACTGTAAGTCTACTCTCCAGATCTATGCATTCACCTAGTGAGCTTCATTTTAAAGCAGCAAAGAGGGTTCTGAGATACCTTAAGGGTACTTGTGATTTTGGAGTCTTCTTTGAAGCTGGTAAGAAAGGGAAGTTAGTTGGCTATGTGGATAGTGGTTGGGGTGGTTCAGCTGATGATGCCAAGAGCACTACTGGCTATTTGTTTCAATTTGGAAGTGGAGCATTTGCATGGAGTTCAAGGAAGCAGCAAACTGTTGCTCAATCAACAGCATAAGCTGAATACATTGCAATTTCAGCTGCTGCTAATCAAGCTTTATGGTCCAGAAAATTACTTGATGATCTTGCTTTTCTTCCTGCAGTTCCAACCAAGATCCTTTGTGATAATCAGACTGCTATTGCTATTGCAAAAAACCCTGTCTTTCATAGTAAGACTAAGCATTTTAAAGTGAAGTATCATTTTATCAGAGAAGTTTTGTGTGAAGGTGAAATTGAACTTGAGCATTGCAGTACTGTTGATCAATTTGCTGGTATTTTGACAAAGCCTCTATCAAAGGCTAAGTTTGAAGATTTAAGATTGAAGATTGGAGTAACGCAGCTAGCAACTAAGGAGGAGTGTTAGTGCATAGTTGCATGCAGCATTAGCATTTGCTGTTTAAGTTTGATTAGCTCTTTTTTTATGACTTTTGTGTTGTTAATTTGCATGTTTAGACACCTGTTTGTTTAGCTTTTGTAAATGACAGGTGTTAAGAAGCTAATGTGCTGTCAAGCCTCTATAACCACTATATATTTGCATGTAACAGTGTTTTAAATAAGTTAATACCAGTTTCTGTTTTCATCTTCACTTTCTTTCATTTTTCTTTATTTTAACATTGAGTTTTCACCCTTCTTAACTCTCTTTGATCGCTAACTTCAACCTTGTAATCCATTTTGCTTGACCAATTTTCTGTTAACCTTGTTTAAGCCTTTCAAAACCAACACAACTTTCCTGCATGACCAATTAAGAAGGTCTGCCATAGCAACATAGTGTTCCAATCCCATAATTTACACTTAGTTTGGTATTAAGATTGCAGTTTGAAAAAGCTTGGTTTGAAAAAAGTGTTTTTGAGAAGTTCTTTTTTAAATTGCGGTAGAAAAATGTAAATAATATTTGGTATTGTTGTGAAAAAATGAGGTTGAAGGATAAAATGTCTAAAAAAGATATGCTAGTTAAAAAGAAAAGAGAAAAATAATCAGGGGATTTTAGTCATTTAATGTCCAAAAGTACTTTTGAAACGCAAAAGCATCTAAGGATTAACTTCTCGGGTTGACTTGGCTTTTGCGTTCAAAATCAGCTTTTGGCACAAATCAGGATTTATTTGGTATTGCGTTTGGATTCAAAAGCAGCTTTTTTTTTAATCTCCAAACGCAATGTCAAACCAGGCCTTAGGGTCATTTATTAATTAAGAAGGTATAGCAACATAGTGTTCCAAATCCAATCATGGTCGAATCCCATAATTTTGGGTCATTTATTAAAATTCCACATTTGGCATACATGTCAATAAGTGATCATCAGCTAGATATAAAACACATTATCACCAAATGCCACATTGTGCTCTAAAACTCCCAAAAGCTTGTAATAGTTTGATACATGATCATCTGCTGGAGGGAAACTGAGCTACAATTCTAAATCACAATTTCCCCGACCAGCAAGTGGGTAAAAGTGAACTGTTCACCAGAATCATTCTGCGTACCTTCATCTCGAAGTTCTAGAAATGATTTTTCCATAGACAAGTTCCACGACAATGAAATCTTCTTCACTAAGGAAATTAAGAGTAGTTGAGAAATGAGTACTCCAAAATCTCTATGTCATGACTTCTCTCTATGCTCTGGCAAAGTGGAGCTATAGCAAAGACACAACAGCTTGTATACTTGAGGGTGCCTTTCAGGCCAAAGAATTATTATTATTATTATATATTTGGTGGCAAAGGGAAGAAGGTGCATGGTGAGAAGACTGAAGAGGGACAAGGGTTAATTCTATTCTATGTTTTTTAATCTAGTAACATTCACTTGTCATTTTTAACTTTAAGTAATTATAACATGCAAATCCATACTGTCTAATAGTGCTACAAAATATCTTTGTGCCAAAAAAAAAATAGTACTACAAAATATCTAAGCTGCAGTTGGGATGATTTAATTGCTTTGGCTATATAATCAAGTGGTTTGTGGAAATTTAAAATCGATTTCCTCCATAAATTCTTCGATTGAAATGCCAGAGAAACAATAAAGCTAAAAACTCATAAATAGGATCGTAAATATCGTACATATCAGAAACGTGGAGGGACCACGATGCACAAGTTTCCTTTTGAATCGATCCACTTACCCAAAAAAAAAATCCTTTTGAATCGATCCCAGTAGCATGGATTCTCTTATTTACATTTCCCTTTATTTTCCAGTTATTTTGCTTCAAATTTTACGAATTTCCTTGATTCGGGCTTATTTCCTTTTTGTCTTTTGGGTTTTGATAGAGTGAAGGACAATCATTAGTTACTGAAGTCACACAAACACTACCCGAACCTGCTAAACCTATACATACTCTACTTATACACAATACAACTATACTTGAAAAAGAAAACATTAGCCCAGAACCTGATTGTTCTTCACCTTACTTGTACAGCTGTGGAAACTAATGATTCTAGAACTTTAAGACCTGTATCTATTTCAACAGTTGATCACCATAATAATATCTACAGAGTTGAGATGGGGAGTATAGAGTCGAGCAGGCTAGTGAGACAGAGGGTGAGAATATGCATAATGACGGTGAAATAGGTTCACAACTGGTGCCCTATTTCTGGAATATGTCTATAAAAAGGCATCTGGAGCAGGTGGATACAGAGGATAATACAAATTTCAGAAATAAGGCGAGATTCGTGGGTATAGAGGGTGTGGTCCAGAAGGTCTTTCAAAATAGTGAAGAAGTAGTGATGATTGAAACTGAAACAAGTGAACATGTAAATGTGAGCAAAGAGCAGGAGGTTGTGACAGCAGGTAGAAAAGTGAGGAAAAGCAGGGTTGGTATAAGGAGGGGTTCGCGTGGTAGAAAAAGCATGAGATAGATAAAAATAGAGAAGGAACAGTTGTGGGAAGTACCTGTGTTAGCAGTAGGAGAATGGGAGAGGATAACAGTTGTTGAGCACATTGAGGGTGCTAGATCTGGAGTGGGTTTGAGTGGCTGTCCCTCAACAGCCACTAAGTTAATATGAGGTATCTTTCCGGAAACTGTCAGGGAATTGGACCCCCCCTGACAGGAGAAGTGCTTTATAATTTTAAAAAAAATCTTATGACCCCCAACATATGTTTCTGATGGAGACAAAAAATCAGGAGGATAAGTTGGAAAGAATGAGAAGGAAATTAAAGTATCAAGGAAGAGTGTATGTGGATCCTGATGGTATTAGCGGTGGACTTGCCCTCTGGTGGCTTGGTAATATTCAAGTTACTGTAGTGGTGATAGATGAAGGTAATAATAAAGAGTGCATAATTTTTTGGGTTTATGGACCTACAGATTTTGGTGAAAGACAAGAAGTCTGGGATTTGATTTATGAGAGATCTAAAGATGTTGATAGCCCTTGGTTATGTTTAGATGACTTTAATGATATACTCTATCATCATGAGAAGGAGGGGGGCAATATGAGAGCAGAAAGGAAGATCAGGGGGTTTAGAGATATGATAGATAAATGTTGCTTGATTGAACTTAAGCATCAGGGGCAAAGATTCACTTGGCTCAATATGTGGGATGACAATTTAATTAAGGAGATAATTGATAGGGCTTTGGTTAACACAAATTGGTGGGAAACTTTTCCGAGATCTCAGGCTTTTAACTTACCTATAGTGGGGTCTGATCACTCCCCAGTGCTTGTGGACTCTGCCTTCCATGATGGAAAAGCCCCTAAAATGTTCAAATTTGAGGTGATGTGGACTGAGCGAGAGGACTGTGCTCAAGTTATTAAAGAAGGATGGGAAGCAAACTTCAATGGGTCCAGGCCTTTCCAACTAATACAGAAGCTCAAAAATTGCAGAAGAAAACTCACTGAATGGAGTAAGAAAGTCTTTCCCAACAACAGGAAGACCATTGATAAACTTATGAAAAAAGTGGCTGAGCTTCAAGACAAAGACGCTTCCCCTCAATGTTGTGAGAAAGTTTAGATTCTGATGGATGAGATGCAGAAGATCTGGAAATAAGAAGAGCAATATTTGTTTCAGAGATCTCGAGTTAAATGGCTTCAATTTGGGGATAGCAACAGCAAATTTTTCCACCAGAGCACTATACAGAGGAGACAACAAAACAAAATCCTTTGTCTAATAGATCGTGATGGCTGTTGGGAAGAAAAAGAGGAGAATATCCAGAAAATTTTCACTGAGTTCTATACAGATCTGTTTAAAACTGAGGGGTGCAGCAATATTGATGAAGTGATTGACAGTATTCCTACTTTGGTTTAAGAAGATATGAATAAGGACATGACTAAGAGGATTACTGAGGAAAAGATTACAGCTGCTACATTTCAGTTAGGTGCCTTTAAATCCCCAGGTCTGGATGGGTATAATAAGGTCTTTTATTAGAAATATTGAAGTGTAGTCCAAGATGTAGTTATAAAAGCTGTGAAGGGGTTTTTTGAAGGAGGCCAAATGCTTAAAGAGATGAATAGAACTAACATCACTGTTATCCCTAAAGTAAAGAAGCCTGAAGAAGTGAGCCAGTTTAGACCAATTAGCTGCTGTAACTTTGTTTACAAGATCATATCTAAGGTGATGGTGAATAGGCTAAAGCCTTATATGGAGGAGCTAATTACTCAAAACCAAAGCGCTTCCATTGCTGGAAGACAGATCCAAGACAATATCCTTATTGCTAATGAAGTGTTTCATAAGATGAAGTTAAGGAAAAAGGGTAGAAAGATTGACATGGCTCTGAAATTAGACATGCACAAAGCCTACGATAGGGTGGAGTGGAAGTTTCTTGAAACTGTTTTATTAAAACTTGGTTTTGATAAAAAAAAAATGGGTCAATTGGATGCTTGAGTGTGTCAATTCTGTTTCCCACAAGATTATTGTCAATGGTAAGCAATCTGATAGATTTTGTCTGTCTAGAGGTCTTAGGCAAAGGGATCCTCTATTCCCTTACCTTTTCTTGTTTGTTATTGATGTCCTGTCCAGGATGATCAATAAAGCTTTGGAGTCAGGAACAATCACAGGGGTTAAGCTAGGTAAAAATTGCCATATCCTTTCTCATGTTTTCTTTGCTGATGATGCTTTAATATTCCTTGTTGCTGATAAAAAGAACTGTGATATGATTCTGGAATTACTGCATATTTATAGCACTGCATCAGGACAAACAATTAACTTTGCCAAGTCCTGTGTGGTGTTTAGTGCTAATGCTACTGATCAAGTGATGCAGGATATGGTAGAGAGGCTTCAAATTTCAGTTGGGCAGAACACAGGCACATACTTGGGTATTCCGACTTTCTGGGGAAAAACTAAGTATGAGGCTATGCAATACATTAAGGAGAGAATTCTGCAGAAGCTGAAAGGCTGGAAGCATAGTATATTAACCCAAGCAGGTAAAGAGATAATGATCAAAGCAGTAGCAGCAACTATACCTATCTATACAATGCAGTGCTTCTGAATCCTAAAGAGAATTTGTGATGAAGTTGACAGTGTAGTGGCAAAGTTTTGGTGGGGTCAAACAAAAAATGAAAAAAAAAATCGCGCTGGATAGCTTGGAAAAACTTATCAGCAGCAAAGAAAAAGGGGGCATTGGTTTAAGGGAACTTAGAGTGATGAATGTTGCCTGCCTTGCCAAACAGGTGAGGAGAATGATGTCTAACCCAGAAGCTTTGTGTGCCAGACTATTCAAAGGTTTGTACTTCCCAAATGGGTCTATATTGGATGCTAGGAAGGGTGGACGAGCCTTATGGTAATGGTCGGGTTTATTAGAGGGCAGAGACTTCTTCAAATGAATCTCCAATGGCAAGTTATGGATGGCAAAAGCATCAACATCTGGATCAACAATTGGGTACCTGAAATGGGCAGATTAATGATCCAAGAGGAGCATGAAGAAACAGAAGAACTACCCCAGAAAGTTGCAGAAATAATGAATAGATCTACTGGAACTTGGAATTTAAGTAGAATTAAAGAGGCTATATCTGATGAAACAACAGAGGCAATTGAGCTTATTCCCATTAATGTGGAAAGCGGAGATGACAGGGTAATTTGGCCTTACACTAAGAATGGCAATTATTAAGTCAAGTCAGGTTACCATAAGCTAAAGGAGAAAACTGATAGAATGCAGAACTCTAAACAATCTTCCTCACATACAGTAGTTGAACGTACTTGGAAGCTTATTTGGAAAGTTGAAGGCCCTCGGAAAGTCAGGAATTTCTTATGGAGAGCTCTTTCAAACGTGATAACCATAAACTATAACTTGTGGAGGAGAAGAATTAGAGAAGATCCCATCTGCCCTATCTGTCAAAAAGCACCTGAAACTACTGAACACACATTACTACTATGTGAATGGACATCTCTAATATGGTTTGGAGTTGGCCTAGGGTACAAAATAGATAGGAGAAAAATCAGTACCCTTGATGAATGGTTTTCAGCTGTTACAGGTAACAAAGACCTTAGGGATAAAGAAAGATGTAGACTGCAAGTTAGTATCAGCCAGGTATTGTGGCACATATGGAGGGCGAGATGTGAGTTTACCTTAAAGCATCAACCCCTAGATCCTGTTAAAATTATCCAAAGTATTCAGAAAGCTATAGCTGAAATTTTTTCTATATTGGATCAGAAGGAAATTGCATCTGGAATTGAAAATCCTAAGCAGAAGTTATGTTGGCAGCCACCGGAAGAGGGATGGTGCAAAGTGAATTGTGATGCAGCTTTCTCTTCTAAGGATAAAGAAGCTGGTATTGGAGTGATAATTAGAGACAATGATTGCAGAATAATAGGAGGTATGAATGGGATAGTCAGAGCAAAATCAATAATAGCTGAGGCATTAGCTGTTAAAGAAGGTCAAAAGATTGCCCAGCAGCAACAGTTTCCTAAGATTGTCCTTGAATCGGACTCCGTGACTTTAGTTAACAGTATTGAAAACCAAAAGCTTGAGGGTCAGTGGGAAATTGAGTCTATTGTCCAAAATATTGCTTCTTTAATCTTCTCTTTCAACAGGTGCAGGGTTCGATGGATCAATAGGCTCCGAAATTTGGCAGCAAACTGGATTGTTCAGCAATCGAAAAGGAGAATGTGCCCTGAAAACTGGGTTGAAAAACCCCCATCCTCCTTAGTGAATATTTTGAGTAGGGATGGGCTTCCAGCCCCCCCCCCCTGTAATCTATAGTTGTTAGCCAGGATTTCTTTAGTAATGTCTTGGAGTTAGATTATCTTATCTTCGTTTACTTAGGCGCTTTGATCAGACCAAAATGGTACACATTTTTTGGGTCATTTTCCTATGTTTTTAGGTCTATTTATGCTTGATTATGCTTCATTATATCTCAATTTTTTAATATTCGTGATTTTAGGTCTTGAAGATAAGAAAAGTGGAAAAGTATTATTTTTCCTACTTTTTGGAGCTATTTTGATGGAATATTGACACAAATATTTACAAGGAATTTTCATGAAGACTTTGGAGATTTTATGTTCGTGATTGAAGACTCTTTGAAGCTTAATTTGATGCTTGAAGAAGCCATGAAGATCAATGCAACAAATTTCCAAGATGAAAGGATCAAGAACATAAGTCAAGTGAAGAAGAGATGCAACTTGCTAACGGTTTCTCCAGATGACTTGGGCGGCTAGGTTATTAACCTGGGCGGCTAGGCATTTCATCTGGGCGCCCAGGGACAGTCGGGCCTGCCAATTCCAGCACAAGTTGATGTCTTTCTCTTGAAACTTCTCCAATTGATTCCAATTTCAGTGATAATTTGGGAGAAAAATCATAACTTTCTCTACAGAGGTCCAATTGAGATGGTTCAAGATGTGTTGAAAAGCTGACTCAAAGACCTACAACTTTTCTTTTATGCTCAAGTTCTAGTTTGGCCGTTTTAATGACGAAAATACCCTTGAAGTTTCTGCGTGAAAGCTGAACGTGAAAAGCCCATGGATTTCGGCCCAGATTGGTATAATTCGGTATGGAGAGTTAGCCCAGCCGTGGAGGACAAAAATTAACCTTATTTGGAGGAGGTTTTATGAGCTTAAAATTCTATTTAGCCATAGGTTAATTTGCCCTAGTTTTCTAGTATAAATAGCCTACCTTTCTCTCATAAACATAACACACACAACTCATTCTATTCTTTTGGAGGAGAGCCGCCGGTCAGACCTGTTTCTAGCTATGTTTTCTTCTATTTTCTTTAAGGTTTTGAGGGTCACTCAATTCATGAGTGGCTAGAGTCTTATTTTCTCCAATGTAGGATTTTAATTTGATCTCTTGACTATTTTCATGGGGAGATTTTGTGTTTTAATATTAATTCTTTTTGGGTATTTCTTAATTCTCTGTTTTAATGCCATGTTTGCTTGATTTTAATGGATTGTAACCGGTTCTTTCCTGAGAAGTAAAGCTTACATATGCTAGATTGAATCACAGGCGTAACAGTAGTGATTTGATTACTTAGTAGCAATTGATTGAGAACTCATCATTCCTTTCAAGAGAATTAGGGATAACAATGATTGATTTGTAACATAATAGCCTTATCATGATTTGTGTTTGCTTAAATTACATGAACTTAATGCTTTATTCTTGTTTCTGAGGCGTAATAGTACGGATGCATGAATAATAGTGTTATTCTTTGTGCCTAACGAAGTGAAATTAACTAATTTAGAAATTATGGATTTAAAATTCACCTTTTAAACCCAGGCAAGCTATCCATAGATTTCATAATCTTTAGATATCAATGATCCATGCTAATTTGTCAAGAGTGATAATTAATCCTATGTTGGAGGTTTCTTATTTATTATTAGAGGTTTCTTATTTATATTTAGAGGTTTCTTATTTATATTTAGGTTTCCTTTACAATTTGCTTTAGTTTTCTTAATTAGCTGTCATAGATTTAATTCTCATTAGATATATTTTTAGTCTTGTTTTCTTTAGTATAATTGATTGGATAAGAAGTTAGACAACTCTCTCTCTGTGGGTTCGACCCCTACTTACCCTAGCTACCTTAGTTAGATTTTTTGGGGAATTTATCTTGTGCTTCGTTGACGACCGATCACAATTTTGGCGCCGTTGCCGGGGAGAGGTTGCGTTTTAATTTCTTTTCTTTTTATTATTCTTTTTCTTTATATTTTTACACTTGATCATCTTTAATTTGTAGGGAATTCCAATGGAACAATCACGCTCTTTGAGAGATTTGATTTTCAATTTTGAAATCAAACCCCTCTACATTGATTACCCTGAGATGGACATGACCTATGAATTAAAGCCAGTAGTGATTCGTATGTTACCTGTTTTCCATGGTGAACTTCATGAAGATCCATACGATCATCTACAGACTTTCCGTATCATGAGTGCTGCAATCACTAGGATGCCTGCTGAACAAGTGAAGCTGCGAACTTTTCCACTTACTTTTCATGGAAAAGCGAAGATATGGTTTTGGAATTTACCACCAAAATCCATCACTTCATGGACTGAATTGGAGCAAGCATTTCTCAACAAGTACTTTCCAGAGTCGAAACGTGCAAGTATTTGAAAGGATATTAGTAGCTGTCGACAACTTCCAAATGAAAAATGGTACCAATACTGGGAAAGGTACAACAAGTTGTGTGATACTAGCCCATGCAAGTTGATGCCTGAAGAACTTTTGATTCAGAACTTCTACGATGGATTGTTATATGATGATCGAGCTTACATAGATGCCACAAAGGGAGGAGGTTTGACTTACAAGACTCCTAAAGAAGCTAGAGAATTGCTGAATATCATGGCAGGAGGTGTCTATCAATTCAATGTGGAAGAGGAATACTCGACAACTAAGCCAATGGAGGGAGAATCCTTTGGTGAAGTAAAGGAGAGTATCAACCATATGAGCTCAGTGTTGACATCTCTGGCTACGGTATTCACCAATTTCATTTCAAACCAAATATCATGCCAACCTACTCACACCTCTTCGAACATAACTCAAAGGAGTGTGAATGGAATGAAGTATGATATTGGAATGCATAATTCGCAAGGTATTGAAGTTAATTCAATTGGAGTGGAGGAGAATCAATCGTGGTATGCAAAGGAGATGGAGTCACCAACTCTCACTTCGATGCCATTACCCTTTGCTTCTCCCACATCTCCAATGATGACGCCACTAATCTCTACACCTCAAGCACAATTGCCAAGAGATGATAATACCATTGTCGAAAGAGTGGAAGAAGAGAAGAATCTAATTTCAACTTCATAAATTTCTCCAACTCCTACAAGGGAAGAAGAGAAACCAAAGAAGGAGAAAAAGGATCCAATGCAAGTTTCTCAAGAACCTCCACCCTATCCTCAAAGGTTGATATCGAAAAGAAGAAGATGTAGTGAGGATGATCTACTCGATTCGCTTTGCAAATTAGAGGTAAACATTCCTATAGTTGCTGCAATTGAGAAGGTTCCCAGGTACGCATCTTTTCTTAAACAATTATGCACTGATAAGAAAGAATTTCCGTCAGAATTGGGTATTTATGAATGAGAATGTGTCTGCTGCTTTTCAAAGGAAATTATCTCATAAATGCAAGGATTTAGGATCTTTATCTATACTATGTAGTATAGGGGTAAAAGAATAGAGAAAGCAATGTTTGATTTAGGAGCTTCCATTAATATTATGCAACATTCTGTTTATGAGAAATTAGGTTTAGGACAAATGGTTAAAACTAAACTTATCATTCAACTTGCTGATAGAACTAATGTTCGCCCTGAAGGCTTGGTTGAAGATGTTTTAGTGCAGGTAGGCAAATTTGTTTTTCCTGCAGACTTCAACATCTTAAAGATGAGTAGTGATGACCAAGGATTGCCTCCTATGCCAATTCTCTTTGGAAGACCTTTTTTTATCGACTGCAAGAGCAAGAATCAATGTCCATGATGGAAAGATCAATTTGGAATTTGATGGGGAAGAACTTCAATTTGATTTTTATAAAACCATGAAATATCTTGTTGAAGAACATTTTGTTTTTGCTATTAACTTTATTGATGTTCTTGTTGACCAGGTTGCTTCAATTAATCGCAAGGATGAACTTGAAACCATCATCACGAACAACTTGGACAAGAAAGAAGTCAAATAATCAGAGGTGAAACTATTAAAAGAATTAGATGACACTATTCTTGACTTAGAAGTGTTACCTGAAGAAGATGAGAAGGCATCAGTTTCATATGTTCGATTAGAGCCAAAGCCCATGCCTTTACCATCTATTCAGCAACCACCTGAAGTCAAAGGGAATCAGTCCTTCAGTATGTATGCATAGAATTAGTTTGGAAGACAATGTTGTTCCTGTTTGACAACCCTAGAGAAGGTTAAATCCAAATCTATCTGAAGTTGTCAAGGAAGAAGTTCTTAAGCTACTAGGAGCTGGTCTCATCTATGCTATTTCAGATAGTAAATGGGTAAGCCCTGTCCAAGTAGTGCCTAAGAAGTCTGGATTCACCGTTGTAGAGAACAAGGATGGAGAGCTAGTTCCTCAGAGATTGCAAAATTGATGGAGGGTGTGTATCGACTATAGAAAATTGAACTCTGCTACAAGAAAAGATCACTTCCCACTTCCATTCATTGATCAGATGTTGGAAAGATTAGCTTGTCAAGCCTACTACTGTTTTCTAGATGGTTATTCAGGGTACTTCCAAATCCCAATTGCCCCTGAAGATCAAGAGAAGACTACTTTCACATGCCCTTATGGTACGTATGCCTACACTAGAATGCCTTTTGGTTTATGCAATGCACCTGCGACATTTCAAAGGTGTATGAAGAGCATCTTTCAAGATTTCATATGAGATAGAATGGAGGTATTTATGGATGATTTCACAGTCTATGGGGAACATTTTGATAAGTGCCTACATAACTTAAAACTTGTTTTAGGAAGATGTGTCGAAACCAAACTAGTATTAAATGCCGAGAAATGCCATTTCATGGCAGAGCAAGGCATTGTATTAGGACATGTAGTTTCAAATGAAGGATTGCAAGTTGATAAAGCAAAGGTTGAAGTAGTTCAAAATTTGCCTTATCCAACTTGTGTAAGAGATATTCGATCATTCTTAGGACATGCTGGATTTTATAGAAGATTCATCAAGGATTTTTCGAAAATTTCTACTCCAATGTGTAGATTGTTACAAAAGGATGTTGACTTCGAGTTTGGAGATGATTGTAAGTAAGCTTTTGATAAGTTGAAAGTCGCCCTCACAACCACACCAATTGTGAAGCCACCAGATTAGAATCTACCCTTCGAGATTATGTGTGATTCAAGTGATAATGCAATTAGAGCTGTTTTAGGTCAGAGAGTAGAAAAGATACCTGATGTTATCTACCACGCTTCAAGAACTTTAGACTCTGCTCAGAAGAATTTTACCACCACGGAGAAAGAGATGCTTGTCGTTGTCTTTGCCTTGGAGAAGTTTCAGCCATATATCTTAGGATCTAAAGTGATAGTTTATTCAGATCATGCTGCACTTCGCTACCTCATGACTAAGAAAGAAGCAAAACAAAGGCTTATGCGTTGGATATTGCTTTTTCAAGAATTCGACACAGAAGTTAGAGACAAGAAAGGAATAGAAAATGTAGTTGCTGATCATTTGAGTAGAATCGAAGGAAAAGAAGAAGACACTGCACTAAATGAAACTTTACCATTTGAAGAACTATTTGCTGTTACTCAAGTCCCCTAGTATACTGACATTGTCAATTTCTTGGCTACAAGAAGATTGCCGCCGGATGCAAGTAGAGGAGTTAAAGCTAAAATAGTAAGTGATTCCAAGTATTATGTGTGGGATGATCCAATTTTATGGAGATGTGGTCCTGATCAAATCATGAGAAGATGTATTCCTGTCGAAGACATCCCCTCAGTTTTGAATCATTGCCATAGTTCAGAATATGGAGGTCATTTTGGACATAAGAAAACAACAAGGAAAATTTTGGACAGTGGATTCTTCTGGCCAACAATTTTTCGTGATTCTTATGAATATTGCAAGACTTGTCCACAATGTCAAAAAGTAGGCAATATTTCTAGAAGAAATCAAATGCCTCAAACACCACACGTGGTGGTAGAAGTATTTGATGTTTGGGGAATCGATTTCATGGGACCATTTCCTACATCATGTAAGAAGAATTACATCTTACTTGTTGTAGATTATCTATCCAAATGGGTTGAAGCTATTGCCACAGAAAAGGATGATGCAAAAACTGTTGCCAAATTTTTGAAGAATAATATTTTTCATCGATTTGGACTACCTAGAGCTCTCATCAGTGATAGAGGTACGCATTTTTGCAATAAAATCATTCAATCACTCACAAGGTATCTACTGCATATCACCCTCAAACTAGTGGTCAAGCAGAAGTGTCAAATCATCAAGTGAAGTTAATTCTCGAGAAGACAGTGAATGTGAATAGAAAAGATTGGAGTTTACGACTAGGAGATGCTTTATGGGCTTATCGTACTGCTTACAAGACACCAATTGGTATGTCCCCATATAGAATGATATATTAAAAGGCATGTCATTTGCTTGTGGAATTAGAGCATAAAGCATGGTGGGCAATTAAGCAATGTAACTTCAATTTTGATCAAGCTAGTCTCGAAAGGAAACTTCAATTGAATGAACTTGAAGAAATTAGGCATGAAGCTTATGAAAACTCAAGGATTTACAAGGAGAAGACAAAGATGATACATGATCGAGGAATACTAAGGAGGACATTTCATGAAGGACAAAAAGTATTGCTATACAATAGTCGTTTAAAATTCTTCCCTGGTAAGCTGAAATCGAGATGGAGAGGACCTTATGAAGTTGTAAAAGTATTCTCTAGTGGAGCAGTGGAACTTCTAGACAAATCCAAATCAATCACCTTCGTAGTCAATGGACATTGATTAAAGTCTTTTGTTGAACCTACACCAACATGTTGGCTTGAAGAAATGGAATTAAAAGAACCAGTCTATGAACCACCAACTCTTGAAGAATAACCTTGGGAAAGTCGAGCTAATGACTTTAAACAAGCGCTTTGTTGGGAGGCAACCCAATTTTCTCTAACCCTTTTCTTTATAATTTTATTTTTAACAATCATTATTAATTGAGCTAATTCTCTTTTTGCTTGATTTTATAGATACAAGACCTATTACTAAATGGTGATGCCAAAGAAGAAGGGAGTATACTTAATTCTTAATCTTGAATTTATTTAGATTATGATTGTTGAAGAATTTTTGGAATTTCAGATCATTCTTTGCTTGATAACATTTTATGCAATTTCACAAATCTATTTTGTGAAGAAGTGGAAGCAATTTAGGAAAGCAAAGATTGTAAAATATGAAGGTGAAATACGTATTTAGCTTGGGCACCCAGCTCAAAAGGCTAGGCACCTAGCCGCTCATGCTAATCACCCAGGGGGTCAAAAACCAAGAGCATCAGGGAGCCACTAGTGCAGTAGCAATGCGCACAAAACTGGACCCCGATAGTTCCCGGGCACCCAAGTAAGTTCTACAGGCGCCCAGGTTGAGTTGCTAGCCACCCAGCTGTATCCTG
Organism: Corchorus capsularis; assembly: GCA_001974805.1. Classification (NCBI taxonomy): domain Eukaryota; kingdom Viridiplantae; phylum Streptophyta; class Magnoliopsida; order Malvales; family Malvaceae; genus Corchorus; species Corchorus capsularis. The sequence continues at coordinate 9,007 of AWWV01011920.1, read as the reverse complement.
ACATTCCAAAAATTTCAAAATCCAAATTTGGAAAGGATTTTAAGTTAAATTCAAATCCAATCCGAATTTGTTCTTCTCCAATCAAGTTTAAGTATATTTAGGACTTTCTTAGAACATTCTTTTTACTTTGTCATCAAGTAAATGAAATCCAATTAGGTTTAGGATTAATTGCCTATATAAAGAGACCTAACCCTTTATTTTTCTTCACTTCAAACCTGCGGCTAGATTGGTAAGCTCTATTTTTCTTCTCAAGTTAATTTTCCAGATTTGTTCTTAATTGTTTATGCTTCAAGTTCATGTTTGATTAATTAATTTTTGACGAATTAAGATTAAAGAACTAACTAGTTGTTGTTTTGAGTTGTGTAGAAACTTTAAACTTTCTCTTTTGATCAATTGATTGTGTCGACATGGCCTACAACATGGATGATTTCGATGCTCAATTTTACACCATGAGTGCTGAATTTCAAAACCTTGGTGAGACGTTTTATTCCAAGAACTTTCAAGGAAGACTCACACGTGAAGATTGCCATGAGATTTTAGCTTTGGTTAACGCAATTCCTAAGGAGGATATCAACACCAAGCCTGGAATCCAAGCAAGAAATCTCCCAAGAGCTTTGGAAGAAGGTGATGAATGCCTACATGCAACAAGTGATACGAGAGAATGTGGAAGTTGATCATGCTGGTCTACCTGTGAAGGATTTCTTTTCTTTCAAGAAAAAGAAATTTTTACAACAATCAAGAGGAACACCAAAGAATTTTCACAAGGGAGGATATTGCCCCCAAGGATGGAATCAGGCAGCCCCTTTTCCACCTCTTTTGGGTTACACGAGCAAGCCCTATCGACCACCTTATCAACCAAAGCTTGCTCAACACCGTCCCCCTTCTTGTTGTCCTCCTTGCCGAACTCCTCCAGCATCATTGATCCCTCTTCCTCGTGGGTTTCAATTGCACTGCAATCATGCTTCTTCATTGACATCTCATGCCATGCCAAAGCTTGTTGTAGCTGCTGTTTATCATGCGGGAGGAAGTGAGATTCTTCCCAAGATGCCGACCAAATCAATGGAGAAAGAAGTAGACAAAATCACCACAAGTAAAGGTAAGTCTATCATCTCTATTTCATCTGAGACTGACCCTAGTTTGGACCTTGATTACAAATCTCAAGTGGATGAATGATCGAGCCAAAATAGACCCTATTTTTATGATCATTTTCCTATGCTTTTTGCTATTTTTATGCGGATTTTAACCCTATTTTGCAAGTATTTGTGTTTTTAGGTATTGAAGAGAAGAAAAGTGGAAACTTGTTGCTTTCACTCTTTTTAGAGCTATTTTGATGACTTTTTACACAAATATGGACTTAGCAACTTGGAGTGAAGATTTGAAGACCATTGAAAAATTATTTCAAAAAGCAAGAATTGAAGATTTGGAGCTTATTTGCAAAGGATTGAAGCCAAGCCCAGAACAAACCCGGAAGTTAAGGATTTTTGGATTTTTTATATGGGATAATACTCAGCCCATATAAGCCCACAATTGGAGTTAAAATCCCAATTTGTACTCCATATATCTAAGGAAATATCCAAATCCCGTAATTTCCCGCAACTAGTCCTATTTGGACCAGGATTCAGCACAGTCTCGATAGAAAAGCCATAACTTTCTGTTCAAATGTCCGTTTTAAGCCCGTGAGTAGCCGTTGGAAAGCTAATTCCGAGATCTACAACTTTCCTTTGAAGTCCAAAGCCCAGTTCTGGCATCTTCAAGCCTGAATCTTCCGTCGAAGTTCTGCAGAAATCCAGAAAATTTCAGGATCCTATTTTGACTAGGATTTTGCTCTAGGAAGACTTTTAATCCAACTTTGAGACCAAGTCAGCCCCTAGAACGTCCTAGAGTCCTATCCTAAGTATAATAGGAGTCTTTAGGTTATTTTTCCACTATAAATAGCCACCTTATGTAACCCAATCACACACAATTCTCTATCATCTTTACTTAGAAAATATTCTAGTTTTTCTTCTCTAGTTTTAGGCTATGGGTGCCGTATCCTCTCTTTGCATAGAGGGGGGCGGCAACCCTAGGAGATTTCAAGAAGGAGATTTTGCCTCTTCAAGTTTTGCAAGTTTTCTTATGCCTCTCATGGATTTGTCCATGAGTAGCTAAACCCTAAATACTTCTTATCCTTTGGTGAATCTAATCAATTGATTATGGTGAGATTTTTGTGCTTATAATTTGATGTTTGTTCTTGGTTGACATGTTTGCTAAATCTCTGTTTAATTTTATGATCTTGATGATTATTGATTTAAAAGGCCTATAATGATATAATTTGATAGATCTATAGTTAAATCAAGCTTACGAGCTAAAACCTCAAGTTTGATTAAAGTAACAAATTGGAGTCAGTCTAAGAAACATCTAATGGGATTGGTAAAGCTTATGGTTGAAAAGTTATGGGTTTGGTTATACTTGTTATGCATGTGTGAAAATTGTTCTTAATGCTTTGTTCTTAAGTAATCTTTAAGCCCTAAAAAGGTAATCGATTGCTGAAGGAATAAAAGGGATAAACTAAGCTGGAAAAGAGACCTTTTATCTAATATACATGTTAGGGTTTTCCTAGACCAAAGATCATCAAGAATAAAATATTGAATTCATCTTTTAAATCAAGGATCCATAGTTAATTTGATTGAATTCTACCACTGGAGAAGAAATATACCTTTTAATTATTGTTTTCTTTATAAATTGCTTTAGATTTAGATTTAATTTACTTTGCTTTGTTTTTAGTTTAATTGCTTTCCTTTAATTGATAATTTTAATCCCCTGTTTTCTGTTTAAAAGTAATTTTTGGAGAAGATTAGCTCTTGGGAAAAAGTTCTCTACCCTTCTCTGTGGGATTCGACCCCTACTTGCCCTATCTACTTAAGTTAGGTTTTGTGGGGAGTATTTTATGGTCATTGACGACACAATCAATGAAGAAGAAGTCATTCAGTACAAGAGAATTCCACAGCCCAAAACTCATCCAATTCTTATGGAGATCAAGGGACTTCAAGCTAGAGTTGCTGTTGTTCGAGAGGATGTTAATGACATTACCAAGAACTTGGAGGATTTTGCTGAGCTAATGGAGAAGGCTCTTGCTAAGCTGTTTAAGCTTTTTTAAGCTTAATCTATCTTAGGTTTTAGGATTTTATTTTTTATGCAATTAGGGTTTAGATATTTATTTTTCAAGTCTGTTTTTATTTTCTAGTTTAATTAATAAGACTAAAAGTGTTTCCTTATTCCCATTCCCTTTAATTTTAATTATTATCTTTTTGCTTAAGTTCCAACTTCATCAACACCACAAAGGTACACTACTCAAACTTCAACTCTTTAATTTTTCACAAGCCACCTTGGTTTGTTTGATTTGTTGATTCTTTAACATTGAGGACAACGTTAACTTTAAGTGTTGGGGGGGGGGGGGGGGGTGAATGGTGAATTACTTAATTTTGTACTTACTTTTGAAATTTTTGCTCACTAACTTAAACATGTTTGTGGGTGTCGTGTTGTCGTTCATCCTAGTTAAGTAAACCCTCAGGAGACTATAACTCCTCCTTTATGGACACATAAAGGTTTAAAGGATTGTGTCATACGCTAAATGACACCGTATGCCTACGAAAGTGGAACTATGTTTTTTGTTTTTAGGATGATTTGATTGGTCTCACTCCCATGATTTTCGAAAATAAATTTTTGTTTTCATACACATATTGATTGATGATTTGATTATGGATGATAGATGCTTAGAATTTTAAGAATGCTTATTTCTTTGATTGACTTTTTAGCATGACATTAGAATTTCTTAGAATTAAGTATAATTTTGGATTGTGATATGATCTTATTCATTCATTGCTTCCATGACTATTTACTTCTAGAACTTGTGTTAAATCTTGAGTACATTTATAGAAGTATGTCATGGATATGTCAAAGATAAAGTGTGGGGGTATGAAGGGTAGTTAAAATCTTTTAAAAAGAAGTGTTTTCATGAAAGAGGAGAATAGATACTTTTGCACTAAAAAAAATTAATTAAAAATTAAATTAAAAAAGAACTTTTCCATTGTTGTCACTCTTTTCTAAAACAAAAGGAGTTAGTAACTCTTGGAAAGAGGATAAGAGGCATGGAATTGCGGAAGTATTGTCCCTCTGAAAAATAAGAGTGTTAGTAACCTCAAAATAAAAAAGGGAGTTAGTAACTCCTAAATCATGAACACTTCTAAGGTTAGTAACCTTACTCTAAAAAATAAGCCATCCTTTTTAACCCATTCTAATTTTTGATAAATATCCATGATATTACTTTTCCGTTGGAAATAGATGTATATTCAAGGCTATGGTAAGTTATGGTCATGTGATGTCAATAATGACAAGTGAATTGAACTTCTTTTATTATACTTCCTTAAGAATGATGATGCTTGCTATTACTTGGTCTTTAGAATTGAGTATTCTCATTGTTCTATGTCATTCTTGATTTCATGATTGAGTTGTTCTTTAACATGTGTATGCAAATTGAAAATGATTTTGAATTTTTGAGAGAAAGCACATATTTGATATTTGCCAAGGGACTAGCAAAGTTCAAGTGTGGGGGGAATATGATCAGACCAAAATAGTACACATCTTTAGGGTCATTTTCCTATGTTTTAAGGTCTATTTATGTTTGATCATGCTTGATTATATCTCAATTTGTTAATATTCATGATTTTATGTCTTGAAGATAAGAAAAGTGGAAAAGTATTATTTTTCCTACTTTTTGGAGCTATTTTGATGGAATATTGACACAAATATTTACAAGGAATTTTCATGAAGACTTTGGAGATTTTATGTGACTCTTTGAAGCTTAATTTGATGCTTGAAGAAGCCATGAAGATTAATGCAACAAGTTTCCAAGATGAAAGGATCAAGAACATAAGTCAAGTGAAGAAGAGATGCAACTTGTTGATGGTTTCTCCAGATGACTTGGGCGGCTAGGTTGTTAACCTGGGCGACTAGGCATTTCATCTGGGCACCCAGGGACAGTCGGGCCTGCCAATTCCAGCACAAGTTGATGTCTTTCTCTTGAAACTTCTCCAATTGATTCCAATTTCAGCGACAGTTTCGGAGAAAAATCATAACTTTCTCTACAGAGGTCCAATTGAGATGGTTCAAGATGCGTTGGAAAGCTAACTCAAAGATCTACAACTTTTTTTTTATGCTCAAGTTCCAGTTTGGCCGTTTTCAGTGACGAAAATACCCCTGAAGTTTCTGCATGAAAGCTGAACGTGAAAAGCCCATGGATTTCGGCCCAGATTGGTATAATTCGGTATGGAGAGTTAGCCCAGCCTTGGAGGACGAAAATTAATTAACCTAATTTGGAGGAGGTTTTATGTGCTTAAAAGTCTATTTAGCCCTAGGTTAATTTGCCTTAGTTTTCTAGTATAAATAGCCTACCTTTATCTCATAAACATAACACACACAACTCATTCTATTCTTTTGGAGGAGAGACGTCGGTCAGACCTGTTTCTAGCTAAGTTTCCTTCTATTTTCTTTATGGTTTTGAGGGTCACTCAATTCATGAGTGGCTAGACTCTTATTTTCTCCAATGTAGGATTTTAATTTGATCTCTTGACTATTTCCATGGGGAGATTTTGTGCTTTAATATTAATTCTTTTTGGGTATTTCTTAATTCTCTGTTTTAATGCCATATTTGCTTCATTTTAATGGATTGTAACCGGTTCTTTCTTGAGAAGTTAAGCTTACATATGCTAGATTGAATCACAGGCGTAATAGTAGTGATTTGATTACTTAGTAGCAATTAATTGAGAACTCATCATTCTTTTCAAGAGAATTAGGGATAACAATGATTGATTTGTAACGTAATAGCCTTATCATGATTTGTGTTTTCTTAAATTACATGTACTTAATGCTTTATTCTTGTTTATGAGGCGTAATAGTACGGATTCATGAATAATAGGGTTATTCTTTGTGTCTAACGGAGTGAGATTAACTAATTTGGTAATTATGGATTTAAAATTCACCTTTTAAACCCAGGCAAGTTATCCATAGATTTCATAATCTTTTGATATCAATGATCCATGCTAATTTGTAAAGAGTGATAATTAATCTTATGTTGGAGGTTTCTTATTTATTATTAGAGGTTTCTTATTTATATTTAGGTTTCGTTTACAGTTTGCTTTAGTTTTCTTAATTAGCTATCATAGATTTAATTCTCATTAGATATATTTTTAGTCTTGTTTTCTTTAGTATAATTGATTAGATAAGAAGTTAGACAACTCTCTTTATGTGGGTTACCTTAGTTAGATTTTGTGGGGAATTTATCTTGTGCTTCGTTGACGACCGATCAGGCTTCTGGCTTAGTTTGATGCTTGTGTTTGAACATTTTGATATTTCGATAAAGCAATTATTTCTTTTCAGCCAAAAAAAAAGGACAATCATCCCACCAACTTTGTACTGCAGGAATGACTCATCCTCCAATTCTGTATTCTGATTTCTGACATGTAGCTGGTAATTGGCAATAGGTTTTGGTGTGGAGAGCCAAAATTAAAGAAATACTATATCTTAAGGAAGGAATTATTAATACATCTGAGTTAGAGCAAGCAAATAACTCGGATTTGGAATTGGACTCGGAAACTATTTTTCTCATTGCTCCAATTAAGTAAAAGACGACTAATAAGGAGCATTGAAATAAGAGTTGCTCTGGTTCCGGAAATGAGTTATGATCAGCCCAATTGATGCAATTTTAGTGTCTTTCCCCTTTTTCTTCCTTTTTTTTCCTTTGGATTTTGATAAAGTGAAGGATAATTACAAAAATGGATAAGTATCAAGAGATGGAGAGGTTTGGGATGGAGAAGGGTTACAAATTACGAGCAGTAGATAAACGACAAATTCTACTACAAAAACCGCAAAGAAAAGCGGACTACGGTGAAGAGAAGGAAGGAATTCCAGAAAAAAGCCAACTTGAAGCTGCAATGAATATTCTAAGTTCCACGACACATCCCAATTCTTTCTATCCACTCCATAAAAATTTTGCAAAGCTTCCTATCAATGTTTGGGAGAATATATATATACATATAATCCTCCAGACATTGACTGGCCGCTTTGCAAATTTTTTCAATATTATCCATTAATACTCCCAGCAATTTTAGCATCAATGATCTTCTCAATCATCCCCTTTCTATGTGAAAATTGGAAATCATGAATATAGGTATTGTTCAATAATGATATTCTTTTTGCTTCACGTGGCTGAAAGAAAAAAAAAAAAGTCTTGCAGTTCAAAGAGAATTCCATTTCTTTTCTCATGGTTCTTGATTCGCTGATGTTCTTTTGTTCTGTTTTTATTCCCTAGAATCTTCTTCATCAAATTAGTTTACATAACTATCTTTATCATCCTTTTGTTTAGAGAAGCGAGCATTGTTTCATTAGCATTGTTCTGATTCTATTTAATCAAAGTTCAAATAAAAAGGGACAAGAGAAGGAGATGTGGGTTAGTGTTGAACTCCAAATTTTTTTTTTTTTAAAAGAACTATCTGTAACTTGGTGAGAGTATAACAGCTCTGGACTAATGACTCTTTGTGATGTTTAATATCAATTCCAATAGGTTTTTCTGTACTTGGAAAACTTTTTTCCCTGCAAATTCACGCATCTTAAAAGCTGTTTTGATTTGTGCCATTTGCCATGCTTTGATCATTAATTAGAGTTTAGTTGAATATGTAGCTTTTCTGAGACATTAATTTGCTGGTTTCAGAATCAAAGGCCAAACATTGGGATTTCCAGCTGGTGTTTGACTAAAATTGGGTGTTTGATTGATGCTCCAGCTGTTTCAGCTGGTGATGGCTTCTCTTTCAATGGAGGTACATTCATATTTCAGTGCAATTTCCCTTTGATGCAATGTTTTGATGTGAAAGAATTTGATGATTGAATCATTATATGGCTTCTGTAGTGAAAGTGAAGCATGCTTGCCCTTTTCCAGATTGTTTGGGTCTTTTTGTAAGGTTACATATACAAGTATATATAGTTGTTAACCATGTTAGTGCATGACAAGTATTTTGTTGTTTGTTGCACAACTTTGTGACAAGTAGAGTGTTAAATAATATCAAGATGCTTGAAGATGATGACTCCACTGAGAAAAAAGTTGTTGAGCAATTAGTACAACCCAACATCGCTGTGCAGCGGCGTATATATTGGACATCAGAACATAACATTCTCTAGATCAACTTTAAATATTTTTGAATTCTGCTCCAAATCAACTTTAAATATTTCTTTGGAAACCTTTTCAGCCAACTCAAAAAGAACGCCATGATTCAAGCATGGAATTATATTCACTTGCTTTCCCAATTACATGGTTCAAGCATGCACCACTGTCGTAACGTGCAAATCGCGAGATCTGAGCGCTAGACGCATTTGAAAGGAGTCGCCACCAATCTTTTTTATCTAGGTGTGATTGGCCACCTAAATCTGATTAACCATTTTAATGTCCCCTTAATGTGGAATTAAGTTCATTAATAATGATTAAACATTGGTCTTTGTTACCAAATTTTAGGTTCGGGAGTTCGATTACGTGTAGGGAAGGTATTAGCACCCCTACAACGCCTGTCAAAAAGACAGTACCATTTAACTAAACATTAACCTTTTAGCCTTAATTATTACTTTAAATCATTTAAATTCATGATTGTTTGATTTTTCCATTTAATTAAATTGTCTTCAATTTCCTCACATTTTGACAAAAAATTGAGACAATTATCCTCAAGAGTATTCAAGAAATTTTAATTTTCTTGAAGAGGCTCCGTCGTCGGAATTTTAAATTATTACTTTTATTTTGATATACTTTATTAACAATTCAATTGGTTTTTTTAATTATTATTATTATTATTTTTTATATACAGTCTCCCACAAATTGGCAAGACTAATTAAACATCCATTTTAACTTATATCAATTCAATTAATTTTTTGATTATTATCATTTTTATATATTGTCTCCCACAAATTTGGTAAGACTTTAAAGAAAAAG
>AWWV01011918.1:0-23753 GCA_001974805.1 Corchorus capsularis | reverse complement strand
AAGAATATTTAGTCTTTGGTTTGTTTTATATATACTTCTAAGGATCTGCTCCCCTTTACATGTTCGAAAAGTTTATTGTTTCCAAAGAGATCCACCTTTACCCCCATGATATTTTTTTTTGCTCCAACCTTTAACCCATGAATGAAAAGCGTGCCCTTTCCTGACCATCATAAACAAATTAATTATGAAACATGTTTGTCAAATTGCCTATGGTAAGTAAAATACTACAATTGTATTAAAAAAAAGATAGTCAAGTCAAAATTCAAATGAAGAGTATTTTGCTTCAGGCCATTTCGTTATATTTAGAATACAAAAGCCTTTGAAAATTGAAATTTAGATCCAACTAATAATGAATAGTATTCTCACTAAAATTTGGATGAATTATGAACAAGAAAATATTCATGACTTTATTATTAGAATGTTATGCGATAGAATTGATTTTATATATTCTTTTTGCACTGACTTTGTTTTGTTGCTACTCTTTTTTGTTATTTTCTTTCATGTACATAGACCTTTTGCTTTTATCAATAAATCTGCTAGTTATTTCACTTTTTGTTGTATGTTTATTGTGGTAGGGTCTAGACTCAACTTTTCAAGAAGAGTATCCTGAAGTTGAGCATAGGTTTTGCTTAAGACATCTGTACACAAATTTCAAAGTTGAGTATCCCCTTTACATATGTTTTGATGTGAAAGAAATTTGATGATTGAATCATAATATGGCTTCTGTAGTGAAAGTGAAGCATGTTTGCCCTTTTCCAGATTGTTTGGGTCTTTTGGTAAGGTTACATATACAAGTATATAAAGTTGTTAACCATGTTAGTGCATGACAAGTATTTTGTTGTTTGTTGCACAACTTTGTGACAAGTACAGTGTTAAATAATATCAAGATGCTTGAAGATGATGACTCCACTAGTAGTTGAGCAATTAGTACAACCCAACATCGCTGTGCAACGGCGTATATATTGGACATCAGAACATAAGGCTATGTTTGTTAGTGGAGAACATTCTTCATTTTCTATCTCCAAAAATATCAAAGAAATTAGGTAGTGCTATAACTTGTGTCAATGAAAACAAACATATTTTTAGAAAATGGAGATGACAATGGAGTGAAAATCTCAAAATAAAATAAATATGTTCTTCATTTTCCACTCCATTATCATCTCCATTCTCCAAAAATGTGCTTGTTTTTATTGACACATGTTGTGACACTACCTAATTTCTTTGATATTTTTGGAGATGGAAAATGGAGAATGTTCTCCACCACCAAACTAGCCTAACATTCTCTGGATCAACTTTAAATATTTTTGAATTCTGCTCCAAATCAACTTTAAATATTTCTTTGGAAACCTTTTCAGCCAACTCAAAAAGAACGCCATGGTTCAAGCATGGAATTATATTCACTTGCTTTCCCAATTACATGGTTCAAGCATGCACCACCATCACCAGCCTTGAACATCTTTCTTATAAACCCATCGTCTATCTCCTTTATAGCCTCATGAATTCTTCTTGCTAGACTACCAATTCTTGAGTTTTGGATTTTCTTAATATTCAATCCAAGTACTATACTGCAGCAGCCGCACAAACATTACCCATATTGCATTGCCGTTTATCCTCTAGAAACATATGCTGCATTAACAATTGCCCCATAACAGTGATTCTAGCGATTCAAACAAACCTTTGTTTCCAATGGCTGAAAAGAAAAAAAATATCCTCAAAATCCATCAGTAACCATGATGAATTCCATATCAAACATCAAGAAATTTAAGGAGCCTTTATTTTTCAACAAATTATCGCAAGTATGATCGTTGTCATTGTTTCTTCTGTGTCCTACAGTATTTTTGTCAATGGTAAAGGGTCTAAAACCATCTATCCAAGTAGAGGTCTGAGACAAGGTGATCCTTTATCCCCTTACCTTTTCCTTTTTGTTATAGATGTCTTATCTAGGATGCTTAATTCTGCCTCTGAGTCTGGAATAGTTACTGGTATTAGATTGTCTAGGAATTGTCCTTCTATTACTCACATTTTATTTGCAGATGATTCCCTGTTTTTCATGGCTGCCAATAGACAAAATGGGGAAGCGATGGCTGACATCCTGGAGAAATACAGCAGAGCCTCGGGCCAGATGATAAACCTGCACAAATCCAGGGTTGTTTTTAGTGCCAATATCAATGATGATCACAGGGAAGAAATGAAGAGGATTCTGCAAATAGAGGATGCACCAAACACTGGGACCTACTTGGGCCTTCCTTCTTTTTGAGGCAAGACAAAGAGGCAGGCCATGAACCATGTTAAAGAGAAAGTGATGAAGAAGCTGAGCAGCTGGAAACAGAAGCTACTTAATCAAGCTGGAAAGGAGGTACTTATCAAATCTGTTGCTAGTGCCATCCCAATTTATACTATGCAATGTTTTAAGATTCCTAAGACAGTTTGTGATGAGATAAATAGTGTCATGGCTAATTTCTTTTGGGGACAAAACGAGGATGGTAATAAGATACACTGGAAAAGTTGGAGATACCTTACTTGTAATAAATCTGTTGGGGGTATAGGTTTTAAAGATCTGAATACTGTAAATACAGCATGTTTAGGGAAACAGGTTTGGAGGCTCATAACTCATCAAGATGCTTTATGGGCAAAAATTTTGAAAGGAATTTATTTTCCTAACTCCACCATCTGGGAAGCTAGGAAAGGTGCTCGTGCTTCTTGGGCCTGGACTAGTATCTTGGAGGGGAGAGATTTTGTAATAGAGAATTGCCAATGGATGATAAAAGGTGGAGACAATGTAAATATTTGGACAGATAGATGGATTAACAGCAAGGAAAAGTAGAATTGAAAGATGGGATTGAAGAAATTGACCCTGAGTGGCAGCCTCGAAAGGTTAGTGATCTTATTGACAGAGAGAATCATCTATGGAGGACTGAACTGATACAAGATAGAGTAACAGAATAGACTTGCAAAGCCATCCAGAACATGCCTATCAGCATTCATGGTGGACTATATAAGATGATTTGGCCAGCTGATCGCAATGGGGAATATACAGTCAAATCAGGATATATAGTCAAAAAGACTTTGGAGAACAAAATTGTACAGAAAAATCCTTCAAGTTCACACAATGTAGCTGCAAATACATGGAGGAAGATCTGGTCTATGAAGGTCCCAAAGAAGATCAGGAATTTCTTATGGAGGGTCTGTTCTAAGTCCATTGCCACAAATTTTTTGCTATGGAAAAGGAAACTCAGAGGTAACCCCTGTTGTCCTTTTTGTGAAAATTCTGAAGAAACCCCTGAGCATATGTTATTGTTATGTCCTTGGATAAAATGTGTTTGGTTTGGAACTGCCCTGGGATATAAATTTGAAAAGAGTCAATTACTTCCTTTGATGAATGGTTTGCTAGCATTGATTCTGATGGTCATAATAAAAGTGAGAAAAATTATATCTACATCTTAATTGGGTATACATGCTGGAATATATGGAGGGAGAGATGCAGGGCAATTTTTGAGCATAAAGAGCCTGACCCTAGCAAGGTCCTTAATCAGATTAGAAGGGGTGTTGCAGAGAGTATGGATTTATTAAACATCGACAAGGCTATGAAGAATATACAACAGAGGGGTCAGGTTTGGGAGCCTCCTGAAAAGGGTTGGTTGAAGCTGAATTGCGATGGAGCCTTTAAGGATGCAGTAGAAGATAGTGGCATTGGTGCAGTGATAAGAAACTCAGAAGCCAAGGTAGTTGCAGGGATGAATAAGACAGTTAAAGCTAACTCTAGTCTCATGACTGAAGGCCTAGCAGTACGACAAGGTCTAGAATTGGCTCTGAATATGAAAATCCCCAAGATTATGGTTGAAATGGATTCTCAGGTTCTGTTTCGAATTCTCAGCAACAAAGATACTTGCAATTGGGAAGTTACTCCTATTGTTGATGATATCAAGACTTTCTTAGGCAGATTTGAAGATAGCAGAATTCGATGGATCACACGAGAGGCAAATCAAGCTGCGGATTGGCTAGCTCAGCAATCCAAAAGGAGATTGTGCATTGAAAATTGGGTGATTAAACCCCCAATCTCTTTTGTTAATATTTTGAGTCGAGATGGTCTTCCAGCACCCCCATCTTGTTAGTTAGGTTTAGACCCAAGTCATTCATAGAGGGCTCTGTATGAGTATGCAACCTCTGACAATGGTTTGGGTCGTTCTAAAGTTTATGCTGGTTCATTTGTTGATCTCTTTCATGTACTGAACTTTGTTCTGTTTTGATCGATGTTTCAATGAAATTTCCTTTTGGCCAAAAAAAAATGATCGTTGTCATTGTGGTTATACAATTACACAATTACTGGCATTTTCATTGTTTGGCATTGGAATTGATTCGTAAACCAAAGGTAACGAATTATCAAGCCACATATATACGGACTTTCACCTAAGAATAACGTTAAAAGAGCTAATTACTTTGTCTTGTCTAGACCATACTCCCAAATCCCAATTCATACTCATCGGCAATTTGGACCTTCTGCCTTTTCATTCCACCTATAAAGTAACTATTGGGCTTGGACTTTGAGTGAATGTAAAACCAATCCAAATTGGACTTCGATTAAACCCAACCCAAGTCATTAAGTACGTAACATAACATTTTCTTTTAGTTCTTTCTTTTTCAACTGCAAAATGGAGACATACTAACACAAATGAAAGTAATCATTTCCTGTAATCCTATTTAATTTGCAAAAATTTAAGAAGCTAATTACTCCTATATAAGATTTCTTGAAAGTAAGAAAGAGATATCTGACCTTCTTTTTTTTAAATGATAGTACTCCAATAATTTGTGTGCATCCAATAATTAGATTATTATTATTGGACCTCGAAAAATTTGGAGTTCTTTTTTATATTCTCTTCTTGTGGCCAAAGAAGAAATCAGAGTGAGTCATGTCAAATTTAAATTTAGGATAAACTTTGACATTGTTTATTTTTAAAATTTAAACTATTGAATAAAAACTTTATCTAAGGGCTATCAAGAACCCCTTCCACTTTAGGTAATAAGATTTATCTCATTGCCCGGACTCTCAAATGAGGTCCAAAAATATTATTTGCACACCGTACAGACGCACTGAGTGTGCAAACAAAATTGTCCAAACAAAGGCACTCTGATTGCCTTTAACAAGATCACCCGTAAACTCCTTCAACCTAATCACCATCACTTTTGAAATTACTCCCTCTGTCCCTAATTATAAGTCCATTTTTGGTCAACCAAATCAAATTTTAACCATTGTTTATAAAAAATATATAAAGCGATATAATTTTTAAAAATAATACTTATAAACTTTGAATTACAAACTTTTGAACACATATTTTTTTAAAATTAAATTTTATATATATTTTTATAGATAATTGGTCAAATTTTGATGTTGGTTGACCAAAAAGGGATATATAATTAGAGATAGAGGGAGTACTTTATAAGCAAAATTGCAAAATTGCATAGGCCGATAGGCCTATAGTGAGTAGTTCAGGCCCTTTCACTTTAATTAGGAATTAACACTATCTCAGTATTACTTAACTCTCGAAGCATTCCGCCATTTTTGAGAAAACTCTGCACCATAGCAAAAATATCATCTTTAATGACTTCCCAATGTTTTTGGTAAAACAAACCATTAAAGCCATCAGGTCCTGAACTTATCTCCCATCTGGAAAACAACACTTTTAACTTCTTCCATAGTGACCTCCTTCTCTAGTTGTTTATTAATATCCTCATTCACCAATACTGGAATGTTATCCAGTTTAATTGTTTAAATTTTTTGTGGGGTCAATGCATTTTTTTTTGGAAAAAAGGGTCAATGCATCACTACCATGATACCAACTAGTTGGCCATTTTGAAATTGAGGGTAACAATGTCCCTGTTTGGAAAAACTTATGGTCTGTTAAATGTCATAACTGATGCCAACTCAAGTGGTCGTTACAAATGAGGCTTGATCAGGATTTAAATTTATTTTTCCTCACAAACTCAGGTGCTACTCAAATGGGTAAAACATGGGCAAGTAAGGGTCGTTTCCCACTAGGAAGGTTGATAAGTGATAACAACAAGGAACCAATCCTACACACTAAGCAAACAGTTAGATAGCACTGAATAATCAAAGTATAAAAGAGTAATTGTCACTAAGTATATAATTGTCCCAATAAAATGGATTTGAACCATATAACTCTCTAGTATAAAACTGTAATAGCAGTGAACCATATAACTCTCTAGTATGTTATATAATCTAGACAAATGAGATTTTCAGATAATCATACGCATCAGAAAGGTTATAATACAATTATTTTTACCACTTGAATCAGATCTAATCAACAATATTCATCAGAAAGCATGTTGTATAATCAATAGATAGGAATCGACATTAGCTTATCAAATAACTATATGGATGGCGCGCAACACTCATAGAATCACAGGATAAACATAAGATTAAGAATAAAGAATCATATTTGAATGTATCATGCATAAGAACTTGAATTAATTAAGAACAAAGTCTCACCATTACACAATGAATAGAAATCTACATGGGAGAGAAAAAAAGTATAAAAGAACTACTCACGCATGAGATTGAGGGAAAGCTCCATTCAAGTATCTAATTCTAGGGTTAACTATCATGGGTGGCTAGGGTAGTGAAAATACAAGAGTATTTATAGGCAAAGTAGAGCTAGGGTTTGCTAGGAGTTCAAATGACTTAGAAGTCCTTGAGTGGCCGGCCTTGTTGAGCAAGTAGTGATACATAAGTCCTCATGTAAACACATATGGTTTCCTATGAAACAGTTGCATCGACTTGGACTTGTATGATTCATATGGGCAACCATTAACATTACATAGTTAGCCACATACTTTTCATGGGCGGCATTGAGCTTTATCTTCTTCAAGTTGTTTACTTGGATCTCCATTGATGATAATCCAAGCTTCCATTGATAACTTTCATGAGCTTCATCAACACATGGTTCACCATATTGAGAAAGTGGTTCACCACATCCTTTGGACTATGGTCGAAATTCACCATCTTGAGGTCTCCTTTTTGGACTTCAATCCAATTGTGCTCCAAATAGCTCCATTTTGCTCCAATTTAGACCATATTGCAATTTTCTCTCTAAATGGACCTACAAGTGCAAAACACCCATTTAGGGGGTAAAATAGCATAGAAAACATATCAAATACATGCAAAATAGATACAAAATACATGTAACATCTTGGTCTCATCACTAACCACATCAAACATTTTCTTTGGACAGTGGCTCATAATAAACTTTGCACAAAATCTTTGCTCTATCATAGAATGGTTAATTCTGATTTGTGTTTTGATTTATGTCTTGATGGTGAAGAATCTGTTTTTCATTTGTTAAGGGACTGTTATCTTGCTTGCTCTCTTTGGAACCTTTTTCCTTCTTTGCCATAGGGGTTCTTTTCCACCTCTAGTCTTTCTGATTGGCTCATCTTGAATATGTCATCTTTCTCTGATCCCAACATGGCTAATTGGCCCTATTTTTTTTTCTCTCTTATATGCCTGCTAGTCTCTCTGGTTTGCTAGATATTCTAGACTATTTCGTGGAAAATTTATGTCTGACAATGATATCTTTTCTTCAACCAAGCTCAAAGCTATTGAGATTTTACATCTTGGTCTCTCTTGTCCCAAAATTGTTAACAGAACTATTAAACTTGTTCAGTGGACTCCCCCATCTCAAGGCTGGTTTAAGTTAAACATTGATGGCTCCTTGGGGTTCTGCTGCTTGGGGGGATTATCAAAAATGAAAATGGGGACTGGATTGTGTGTTACTCTAGGAAAATTGCCTTTAACTTCTAATTTGCAGGCTGAGTTTTGGGGGCTTAGAGATGGACTTATGGTTGTTGCATCTAGAGGAATTAATAATTTAGAAATTACGGTTGATGCTCAACTTGTTATATGTCTATGCTGACATCAATTCACATCCACTGGGTAATATGATCTCCGATTGCAGGAAACTGATGCAGACATTTAGTAACATGAAGATATCTCATTGTTATAGAGAGAGCAATAGAGCAGTTGATGCTCTTGCCAACAGGGGACATGTTCTTTTGGAACCTTTTGTTTTGTTTTCCAACTTTCCTGATTTTATGTATGACATTTGGTTGTCTGATAATATGGGAATCTCATTTCCAAGAGCTGTAAACATTTGATCTATTTAAGACGTACCTTTTTTTTTAAAAAAAAAAAAGAAAATTGCTATGAAAAGAAGCCAAAATTAATTGCTCAATAATTAATTGTACTAGCATATGACAAAAGAGAGACCGAGACTTTTCTGGACTAAATAAAGACCAAGATTTTTCTGATAAAAAAAAAAAGACCAAGACTTTTACATTAAAAAAAATGAGAGAGACAAGACTTACATATTACTACCATTTACTTTATTTGCGGTGCTTGACCTATTGACAAAAAGAGAGAGACAAGACTTACATATTACTACCATTTACTTTATTTGCGGTGCTTGACCTATTGACAGAAAGAGAGAGGAAGGAAAAGTGATTTTTTTTTTTTAATATATGAAAGATAAAGATTAGACTACATTAAAACTTCGGGGAAAAGCTACCCCTCTTCTATCCGTTTGGAACGCCTCAAGAACCTGTTGGGGAGTAACACGAAAGCATTCATAATCGACTTCCAAATCACAGCCCATCTTTGATAACTTATCTGCACAAAAATTACCTTCAAAAATTACCTTCACGTAGAGTATGTCGACACTCACACTGTCTTTCCCAACTAAGCATTTCTCTAATGTACATTAATAGAACCCCCAAAGAGTGATATTGCACATCAGACGATTTTAAGAGATCAGGAATTACCTTGGCATCAACTTCACAGATTAAAGCCCTATAACCAGGAAGGAGAAGTGATTGCTAATACTCTTAAGTAATATCCTTCATCAATACAACGTAAATTGAAAGAACCATTAAAAAAAAAAAAGGGATCAGCTTCTGAGTTCTGATTGACTGCTGAGTAAGGAGCAAGGATTTGTGCCAGCGCCACTATAAATCCCTCTCTCTTTTACGGTAAATGACAATGTACGGTTATGGAAATACTTCCAAGCATTTGGTATAAAAAAAATGTCCACTTTCTATTAATAAATTTTATTGAACTTTCCAGCCTATCATAGAATCTACTTTCCAACTAAAAACGTGGCAAAATATTTTTTCTAAAATAATCAAATCAAAAAAAAAATAACCTAAAAATATATCGACATTTTCTCTCGTCCTCTCACCTCGAAATTCAATTCAGATCTTCTCCATGATGGATCACGAGTCACGACCACCCTCCCCTCCTCCAATCGCCGGTGTGAAGATCGTTATCCTGTCACCTATTTTTTAATCGGACCCTATTTCTTTGACCAAAGTCAAATTTTGGACCGAATGTTTATGCCAAAACCCTTATATTTTTTTGACGCACCTTCAGTTTGGGCAGCTTGTCCGACCCTTGAGCAACGGGTCGTACCCTATCCAAATAAAATGTCAACTATCCGTTAATTACCGATAAACAAATCCGAATAATTATAATTAAATTTAATTATTATAATTAAATAGTAACAAATAAATTAAATTTAACTTTTGATATAGTAAATCACGGTTAAAAATTATATTCATAACAATCAACAACTTTTAATTAGGTTGATTATGAGTAATTTTTAAGAGATAATATAATATATAAATAAAAATTCGCTATTAAAATAATTAATTAGTATCGGGTTTGGGTAGTGGGTACCCTAAGATCACTAACCGAAGCCTACCCGAATCCTACCATAACCTGATTATAAAATATCATAACCCTACTTAATCAGGTCGGATAGTGTCAAGTCCCTATTATCTTTGCATCCTTGGACAAAATTGTCCAAACAAAAATTACAACAATGCCTGCTTTTCAGTTAATAACTTTGTAAGCTTTTTCTAGTAACGGTTATAAGTTTTTCATGTAACGTTATAAGTTTTTTCAATAACCTTATGAACTTTTTTATAAGTTCTATCAGTAACTTTTATAGTTTATTTAGTAATTTTATTAGAAGTGTTTTTGATACTTTTATAAAATTTTTAGTAATCATAATTCCAGTGGGTAGCAAAAATCAATTTGAATAGCCTCCCATTCACATGATATATTTTTTTTTTATTTTGTTTTAAAGTCCACACATAAGAAAGAATCCAAAGCAAAAGATGAACTTGTGAATCAATAATTGATAAGGACTAACCAATGAGAAAAAGACTGGCATTTTGCTCAATAATTGTACTAGCATTTGAAAAAGAGACAAATAAGGACCTACCTTCTAATTGCCATATTGTACGTATCATTGGCTTGTTGGTAGGTCGGAGAGATGAAGGAAGGAAGGAGAAAAGAATATTGATTGATAATATCGATATCGTTCATTCCTTTTTGCTCTAATTATCATCAATAAAGGTGGAAGGGTTACTTGGCTTGTTCATGGCTTAAAAAAATTTTCCATCAGCTTCTGAAATTGGTGAGGATTAAGGAGGGAGAGATGTTCGCCACTGCAAATCCATTTCTCTTTTAAGGTATCTTATTTCTTTAGTTGTCTATTTAATTTATTTTATGACTTCTGAGTAATAATAGCACGTAGGACTCTTGTAGATATAAAGCCTTTGTAAAATTTGTCTTGAATCCATAGGAAAAAGAAAACACGACAGCAAAGCAGTATATATTGAATTAATTTAGAAGCACGACTTATTTGCTAATTGGTAGTAGTAGTATTTGCTAAGTATATAGTATTGTTTTTTTTTCTCTCCAGAGCTTCGAAAGAGTTAAATCAGAAGAATATTGTTCTTATGGAGTCAAGCATAGCAGATCTGTTACTGGGCAAGATTGTTTCCATCTTGGAGAATGAAGTGGCGTTGTTGAGCGGGCTCCGTGATGAAATCAACGAAATCAAGCTTGAGCTAACCAGCATGAGATCTTTCCTTGAAGATGCTGACAAAGGAGGAGTGCATGGCAAAACAGAGGGTTCATGGATTTCCAGCGTGCGAGACATGGTGTACGAGGTAGAAGACATCATCGACGAGTTCATGTATCATGTGAACAAGCAAAAACAATTGGGTTTTTTCTCGAAGGCCATACAATGTCCAGGAACTTTGTTGCTGAAACGTAAAGTTGCTGTCAAGTTACAAGATATCAACAAGAGGATTAAGAGCATTGCTGAGAGAAGCCAGAGATATGGAGGGGTGAATCGGTTAGGAGGATTGGGAGGAATTCCTTCCAACAGTGATCCAAACTGGTTGAGGAATTACAGCGAGTCTTCTCTTTTTCTTAAAGATGATGATCTTGTGGGGATTGAAAAGACACAAAAGAAATTATTGGGATGGCTTTTAAATGGAGAACCTCGAAGAACTTTTGTTTCAGTGGTGGGAATGGGTGGTTTAGGTAAAACTACTCTTGTTGCTAACACCTTCAAGAAACAAATTGTCAAGCAACATTTTGAGTGTTGTGCCTGGATCACTGTCTCCCAACAGTACGGGATTTCTGAGATTCTCAAATCCATGGTTAAAGAGGTTTATAAGAATGCAAATGATCATGAACAAACTCCAAAGAATTTAAGCTCTATGAGTTATATAGATTTGGTGGAGACCCTTGTGAAGATGTTGCAGACCAAGAGATATCTGATTGTGTTAGATGATGTGTGGCATATTAATTTCTGGAATGATATAAAAGTAGCACTTCCTACCAATGTCACCGGGAGCCGGATCTTGCTAACTACACGAATGGAGGATATTGCTTCTTTTGAATTTGATGTGGTAAACTTTGTACTTCCACTTAATCCCTTAACAGTTAAAGCCAGCTGGAACCTATTTTGCAAGAAAGCTTTTGCAAGCAAGCAAGCCCAATGCCCACCGTATCTTGATCCTTTTGCAAGAGACCTGGTTGCAAAATGTGAAGGATTGCCATTAGCAATTGTGGCTTTGGGGGGTTTGATGGCTTCCAAGAATTCGATAGTAGAGTGGGACGGAATTTGTAAGAACTTAAATTGGGAGCTAAGTGAGAACGATAAGTTTGAAAGACTCAAATATATCTCCTTGCTTGGCTACCATGATTTGCCTTACAGGCTTAAGCAGTGCTTCTTGTATTGTTGCATATTTCCAGAAGATTATCTGATTAAGCGAAAAAGGCTCATTAGACTCTGGATGGCAGAAGGTTTTGTACAACCGACTAAAGAATCAACACCAGAAGTGGTGGCACAGGGATATCTAACGGAGTTGATTTGTCGAGGCTTGCTTCAAGTTGTAACCAGGAATGAATCTAGAAGGCCCAGAAGATGTAAGATGCACGATGTCTTACGAGAGTTAGCTCTTTCCATATCTAAAGTGGAAAACTTTGTTGCCATATCTGATGGGAAAGGAGTAGAAGACTGTGGAATCCGCCGTTTGTCAATTGAAGCAACGGAGCATGGGATAAAAGCAGGCAAGGGTATAGGGAAGCTTCGCTCATTGTTGGCTTTTATTGTTGATGATTACATTTCTCAATCTTCTTTCAATAGGTTGCCACCTGGTTTCAAGTTGTTAACCGTGTTGGATTTAGAAGATGCCCCAATCGATAAACTTTCAGACGAATTGGTAAATTTATTCAATTTGAGATACCTTAACTTGACAAGGACTAAAGTGAAGGAGCTTCCAAAATCCATCGGTAAGCTTTATAACTTGCAGTCTTTGATTGCTAAGAGGACCCAAATTACAGAGCTGCCGCCAGGAATTGTGAAGTTGAAAAATCTTCGATATCTCATTATTTATCGTTACAATGCCAGTTGTTTGCAATTTGACTATGCAGTGGGCATAGGCGTACCTGCCAACATTTGTTCATTAGAGAGGCTACAACTTTTGAGCTTCGTGGAAGCAAGGGGCAACCTTATCAAACAATTGAGCAAGATGGCGCAACTGACGAGGCTTAGCATTTCAAAGGTTAAGGAAGCTGATGGGGAAAACTTGTGCGTCTCAATTGGAAACATGAGACTCCTTCGTTACTTATTGGTGATGTCTTGTAATGAGGATGAGATGTTAAAGATGGATGCACTAGAAGTAGCTCCTCCGCTACTTGAAAAGCTCTTTCTAGCTGGGAAATTGGAGAAGCTGCCTCACTGGTTTAACTCACTCCACAGCGTCACAAACTTATACTTACATTGGTCTAGATTGAGGGAAGATTTTCTTCCTCACATCCAAGCATTGCCTAATCTAGGAAAACTTACTCTTCTAAATGCTTATGATGGAGAGCGCTTATGCTTCATTGAAGGGTTCCAAAAGCTTAAGATCTTAATGATTTGGAAATGCCCTCATTTGAAAGAAATTGTGATAAATAAAGGCGTAATGCCTGGTCTTGAGGAGCTAAATATCGATCACTGCCAAGAGTTGATTACATTGCCACATGGTTGGGAAAGTGAACTTCCTGATCTGAAACAAGTGTACCTGGGGAGTGTATCAAGCAAGATTATCCAACAGTTCTGTGCAGCAGCAAATAGAGATTATCAATCGGAAATCCATGCCATCTATGCAAGTAGAGTAGAAGTTGAAGAATCCAAGTTCGAGTGGCACTATAAATTTTGGTATAAATTTTGAATTTTGGCTTTGATTGATATGTTTTTGGCAAACAAGTGAAGATGAATCTTTCGGTTCCAATGGTAAGTAGGCTCACCTGCTGTATTGCGTATTTAATTTTGTATGTGGATGCCTAGCTATCTCACCAATATAACATGAGCTCCCTTACTAGCTAATTGATTGTTATTAACTATTGTATGTTAACTTGCCACTCAATTTTTCTCTTACGATTTCTCATACTGACCTTTCAATATTGTGACTTTCTTAATTACTTGTTCTCTTTTCTCTTGTTTAGTTTCTTTCCAGGTTGGCAAAATTTGAGACAAGTTTGCTTAGGAGTTCGGTTTGGTTCGAATAAAGTTGCAGTTGATCATCATCATGGAGCAACGGTTTAAGTGTGGTATATTATTTGATATGACAATTGGATTTGGTGATTGTTGGTATGCATATTATGTATAATATTTGGCATTATGATTGGTGATAATTAATTACCATGCTACTTGTCTTATTTGCATTTTGAGTTATGAAATCTATTATATACTGTGTTCCTACTGTTTCTAGCCATATGAAATTTGAGTTTAAAGTCTTTTCTTTTTTCTTGTTTTTTTCTTCGATGAAAGGACAGATAGACTTAGATTAAGCCATGAAATTCAACCAAATCAAATTTGACAACATTACAAAGTTGTTGGGGAATATGGTTTGTGACAGGTGATGAATACAACAGTAGCCCAAGTGATTCATCCCAATTATTTATACATTGCTGATCATCCCATTATTCAACTTTGTACTGCAGGAATGAATCATCCTCCAATTTTGTATTCTGACATGTAGCTGGTAGTCGGCAATAGGTTTTGGTTGGAGAGCCAAAATTAAAGAAATATATCTTAAGGAAGGAATATATATCTGAGTTAGAGCAAGCAAATAACTCGGATTTGGAATTGGACTCTCAAACTATTTTTATCACTGCTCCAATTAGGTAAACACGACTGATAAGGAGCATTGAAATAAGATTTGCTCTGTTACCGGAAATGAGTTATGACCCAATTGATGCAATTTTTGAGTTACTTAGATTCTCTTGCTGTCGCTATCATGCTACCTCCGACCAGTCTTTTACTCCCTCTGTCCCATTTTATAAGTCCTTTTTAAGTATATCATCAAGATTAAGAAAGTTAGTTATGACTCAAAATTTTATGTAGTTTTATATTGTTATTCTATTTTTACCCTAGATAATTGGCTGGTAAAAAGGAAAGCAACAATACTTGATTAACTAATTGTAAATTAGATGATGAATAGAAGAGAATTCCTTGCCTCCTTCGGATTCGGGCTTCCCCTTTTTTTTCCTTTCCTATAATTGGGTTAAATTCCCTTTTTCTTGCTCTTTAAACGGATACAGAACACCCCTGTTTTCGAATTCTTCCCTTGTTTTTGAATTGTGGCTTTGAATATCGATTTGTTTGTGGCAAGAAGTCGAGGTTGATGTTCAAATATGGCCATTTGTTCTATTCCTTCACCATCACTTGTATCAAGAAAAAGTGATCCTCAGATCATTTCTCAAGGCCATTTGGGCTTTCCCCACCCGAAATCTGTTTCACAAAATGGAAAGCGACACCAACTAGCTCAAACAGAACACCCCTGTTTTTTAATTCTTTTCCAATTCTTCCCTTGATTTTTTTTTGGCTAAAATCCCAATTTGATACTAAACCTATTAAGAAAATCTCAATTTGCTACCAAACTTAAAAGTTAGCTCAAATGGATACTAAACCTTTCAAAAAAATCTCAATTTAGTACTTTTTTTAATTTGCTATTAACAAGTGGAAAGCACGCGCGTTAAATTCCTTTTCCGTTATCCCACATGGCATTAAATCCACATCAGATTATGTGGATCCCACTTAAAAATTTGTTTAAAATAAAAAGGGATTTTTCTGAAACTTAAAATGAAAAATATATGATTTTTATTTTTTAACCCGACTGGGTCCAAAATAAGGTTTAAGGGCCTGAAAATTAAACACATTTTCTTCAGAAAACAAAAGCCCAAAGAAATCAAATGCCCCTTTCACCAAGAACATGATGAACATTGAACATTGAAGAACCTAAACACCCTGTCTTCTCATATCTTGAATGCCATCCATCGCTAGTTTTGATTTCCAGTGGACTCTTGTTCCGTTCTTCCAAATCTTCTCACACATCTTGCCCCAGTCTTTGCATCTGATTCTTCCTTTTCCATAGATCAGTATTCTGTTGATGATGAGTCTGAGAATTTGAAGTCTGGTTCCAAGCGTTGTTTCTTCATCGATGCTTCTGTTTATGATAACAATTTTGCCTCCCTCTTCTCTCGCAATTGCACAAGCCCCAAACCCTGCAGTTCCTCTCCTTTTGCTTACCTCTTACCTTGATCCATAGATACCAGTTTTTGAGATCGGTCCGCTGCTCAGTATGTTCTGTATTCTAGAACCGTTGTTGGGATCCTGACTTGCGGTATTCTTCTTCTTCCAGTGCTGCTTTCATTCTCGAAGGCTTTGTAGATTTCATCAATTTGGTGTTTACTTCTAATTACAGCTGTCAAGGGGTTTGGTGTTTTCCCCTCAAAACAGGTTTCGTTCCTCTATCTCCAGATGTTCCACATTCTCTTCTTTCTTACATTCTACTTTTGATAGCCATGATTTAACCCAGTTGGCTATGTTTCCTGTTTCAAATCTTTCAGTTCTCATAGTGACATTTGAGGCGAACCAAACTGCTTTCAAGAACTCCAAGGGGCTTTTCTAACCTTTTTGATTTGGGGAAAGGACAAAAACCTTGGAATTGTATAATACAATTAAATGTTTGTGTTGATTTGGGAATTAGATAGTTCTATTACATCTATTTGTGTTTGCTTCTTGATCTGTAATGTAATCGTGGATATTGGAATACAAGTTTCAATATTTCAATTCAAAAAAATAAAAAATAAAAAAGCTTCTTTGATCTGTAATAGTGGATTTTCCTGCGACAACTTTATTGATTCTTACCAGCTTCTTGTTTCACGGGTAAAGTTCAAAGCTTTCTGGGTTGCAGCCTTTTGCTTCTCTACTGGTTCTCTTTTGTTTTTGTTTGAAAGCTAAGCAAGGAAGAAGAAAGAAGAAATGGTAGCTTCTGTTTTCGAAAAATTGAAAACAAAGGAGTTTTGGTTTTATTTTTATTTTTTTCTAAATCATGTTTTTCTGGAAAAGATGAACTAAAATACATTGTTGAATTTGTTTAATTCTGCCAATGGAGAAGATGAACAAGAAAATTAAAAAACAAAATTAAAAGTAAAAGTTGATAATTATTTGGCAAAAGAAATTTTAATAAATTTTTTGCTGGAAAATAATTTGTATTTAATAAATTTAAAATGCCATGTGTTATTTTAATTAATAAAAAAATACGACGTGGCTTTTTTCTTTAACCCAAATTTCAGTTAACGTGTTAGAACGGTGCATGTTTATAACGCGCGGATGGAATCTTGATTTGATACTAAATTGAGCTTTTTTTGAAAGGTTTAGTATCCATTTGAGCAAACTTTTAGGTTTGGTAGTAAATTGAGATTTTCTTAATAGATTTAGTACCAAATTGAGATTTTAGCCTTGTTTTTTAAGTCTGGCATGTTTGTGGCAAATGAGCGAAGATGAATTATGTTTTGGTTCCAATCATATAAGTATATAAATTAAGCTCACCTGTTGCATTACACTGCTTATATATACTAGAGTACTACCCGCGCTTTGCTACAGGGCACAATTTTTTTTTCTTTTTTAAATTGAATGATAATAAAGGGAACTATTGGTTTATAACAAACATTGTTAATTGAACTGAAAAGATTGAGAAAAAATTTTTATATAATTGATGATCAAAACTAATCAAAGAAAATGAATAGTGGATTAATTTTTAATAGAAACTAATAAAACCAATAATCGAATTGATTAAGATTTCGGGTCCTTTATGAAAGTCATAGATCGTGCAATAACCTTTTAACTGACACTTGAATAACTTTAACTGGAGAATCAAATTTAGCTTTCGGGTCCTTCGTGAATGTCATAGATCACACAATAACATTTTAACCGACACTCGAAGAATTTCAATCGGACAAGTGGACCGAAAATTATACAATATATCAAATAGACCGGTAATCAAAACCACAAAATTTCAGAAGCATTTTTTAGAACTGAAACATTAAATTTGGTTTTTGAGTTCTTTATGTAGACACTTGAATCACCTTACTGGGACAAATAGAACACAAAAACAAAAGTTAAAGCGTTAAATCGTCCAACCTATAATTTTAAAGGATTCAATAGCATGAAACATAAAAGTATGAGAGTTATTAGATAAATAATCCAGCAAAAAAAATTAGTTTATGAAGACAAAACATAAAAATTCCCTCTTGAATCCTCCACGAAACTCATTAATCAAATTCAACTTTCATGCCCTTAATGAAAGTCGTAGATAACATAATAACCTTTTAACCGACACTTGAACAACTTCAATCGGACAAGTGGACCGAAAATTATACGATATTAAATAGTCCGGTAATCGAAACCACAAAATTTAAGAAACATTTTTTAGAATCAAAACATTAAATTGGCTTCTGAGTTTTTCATGAAAGTTGTAGATCATGCGATTACCTTTTAATAGATACTTGAATCACCTTTATCGGACAAATAGAACAGAAAATACAAAAATAAAAGTTGACGCATTAAATCGTCCAACCCATAATTGTAAAGGATTAAATAGCATAAAGCATAAAAGTATAAGGATCATTTGATAAATAATCCAGCAAAAACTATATTTGTTTATGAAGACCAAACATAGAAATTCCCTCTCGAACCCTCCACGAAACTCATTAATCAAATTCAGCTTTCAGGTTATTGACGAAAGTCATAGATCACACAATAACCTTTTAACCGACACTTGAACAACCTCAATCGGACAAGTGGATCGAAAATTATACAATACAAGCAGGGTGGCCTGCGCTTGCGCTGCAGTCATCTTCTTATTAGGGTTATATTTTTTGTAGTTGTTTAAGTCGGTTAGCAAGAAAATATTGCATTGGCTGTAAGTTAATCAGTTAGGAGAAACTCATACATCGAAACAAATAATTCGCATATATAAAAAAGTAAAACACATGAACTCTCTTTCATTCTAAAAGTGCATTACCTAAATTCTACTCCATCTCTAAGGAATTCATCAAAATAAAGCTAATATTCTACTCCCCCATCTCTAGATAATTCATCAAAATAAAGCTAATATTAATTGTATTACTTTAAATGTATGTTGATTATCTTGATTGCAATTGTTAAATTAATGAACTCGGGTAGGTGGAAGAATTTGGCTTATGCATACGGAAGGCCTAAATTTTTATAGTCAAGGAGCATGTATAGTTATCATAGGAAAATTGATTTAGTTGATAACATTTGCAGGAGCATATTACACAATGCATCACAAAATGATTGTACTTAGCATTGGCTAACTATGCTTTTGGAAATGTGGAAATATACTAAAAATAAGAAACTAATAGAATTCTCAATAAAAAGGAAGTTGAATGATAAAAAAAAAACTTTTTGTAAAGTAAAAGAGGAATAAGGAAATGTTAAATTTAAGTATCATAATATAATCAACAAATAAATCCTGATTTACCTCAAAATGTTGCAGTGAGAAGTGAAAGCTCCCCACTTTAGGTTATGCCATCTTAAGGCGCTACTAAATTAAATGGAAGGATCTTATCAACGTCCACCTGGAAATTTTAGGAAAAAGAACGGAGTCCATATGAAACCAATTCAGAGAAATGTTATGGAAGAATAAACCCACCCAAATAGAAATAAAGATGAAATGAAAACAGAATTGGAATGTCAAAAGTTTACCCATGAATCAACCATTATTGCAGATATATACATTTATAGCACTAATCCTTTGGAATTCCGGCAGAGGAGTTGAATCGATAAATCCTAATATCCACACACAATTAATATGTAATTGTAACACACTTAATCATGAATATAAAAATAGTAAACTACAAAAAAGGGCAGCATGAAAAGTAAGAGAGGAAGTTTATCGAGGGTCTTTTTAGTCACCCGAAAAGTGAGAAAAGACAAAAAAAAAAAAAGGCCAAAAGGAGGCACCACATCAATTCTCAAATTGGCCTTTAAGTAATTTCCATAGTCATTAAAAATAATATATAGTATATATTAGATAGACCGACAATCGAGACCACAAAATTTAAGAAGCATTTTTTAGAATTGAAACATGAAAATTGGTTTTTCAGTCCTTCACGAAAATTGTAGATCATGAAATTACCTTTTAATAGACACTTGAATCACCTTGATCGGACAAGTAAAACAAAAAAAATAAAAGAATTAAAGCCGAAACATTCAATTGTCCAACCCAGAATTTGTGAGGGACTAGATAGCATAAAGCATAAAAGTATAGGGATCATTTGATAAATAATCCATCAAAAAATGATTTGTTTATTGAGAGCTGGCCCACCAATAGTAACTTTGTTCCAAACATCCCAAAATACCCTCAACCATCAACCGAAATAACAAAAAAACCAAATACAAAAGTACCTAAATACCCCTGACAATTTGTTCTTGATTGAGGTTTTTCAACTGATTTTTTGGTACAAAAGTACCTACTTCAGGTTTTATGTATTGTTATAGATATTAAGAATAAGAATTTATGTGGAGATCTAGCTATCTGACCAATATATAACATGAGCTCCTTCCATCGAAAGAAAAAAAAAAGAGCTCTGATTGTTATTTTTTTGAGCAAACGTCTCAATTGGAAATATGAGAATCGTTTGCTACTTATTGGTGATGTCTATTAGCTTAACTACTTGACCAATATAAAAATAGTCAACAAAATCAAAATTTATTTTTATAACCCAACAAACCCAACACATATCACATAGAACATAAGGATTAACCACATAGAACATAAGTATTATTGAGTAATTAGTCAAGGAAGAAAATGTAAAAATGGGGTGAAAAGGTTATTCCATATTAAAAGCTGAAAGGGTCTGTGAATAATTTCCCTAGGTTACAAAAATAATGGGTAGGATATATATTGTTGTAGCTAGACCTGTTCAAGGACCGGGCTACCTGTCCAAACCCGTAAACCCGTCTGATATTTGGGAGGTTTGAACAAAAATTTGAAACCCGTTGGACGGGCTTAAACAAAATTTTAAGGCCCGTTTAAAAAATGGGACGGGCTTGGTCTTAGCCATAAAAGCCCGGCCCGAGTCCGGCTCGACCCGTATACTTAAATAATTAGATTATTTTATTTGTTTTTAATTAGATTGACTAGTTACAATATTCATTAGATGTGTAAATTAATTATTTTGATTAAAAAATATATATGTATATTTTTTTTCTTTTTTGAGACAAGAATCATTTTCATTTCTTAAAGAGATTGAGATTACAAACGCATAGGAAGACCCGTACACCACTACATGATTAGCTACATTACCGAAATGCTAATCTATGAGCCAACAAACCCCTTCCCCAACAAACAAACCCATTAGCTAACATGATTAGCTACATTATCGAAACGCTAATCTATGAGCCAACAAACATCTTCCCCAACAAACAAACCCATTAGCTACATTACCGAAATGCTAATCTATGAGCCAACAAACCCCTTCCCCAACAAACACATTAGCTAACATGATTAGCTACATTATCGAAACGCTAACCTCTTCCCCAACAAACAAACCCATTAGCTACATTAGCAAAACGCTAATCTATGAGCCAACAAACCCCTTCCCCAACAAACAAACCCAGTGAAATCTCATTACAATTCAAATAAATCTCTATGTCCAAACATCTAAATGAGAATTCAACCCAAATTAGAAACTATATCATAAATAAACTACCTACCTACCAAATATATAAACAAATTACAAACAAACTCACATTCCGTGAGAGTTGAACCCAAGACCTCATAGTCTAGGTAGGCTGGAATTATGAGTCCAGTACTCTACCATTATGCCAAATGGTTGATGGCATATATATATATGTTAATTAAACTTTACTATCTTAGATATAACATATATTATTGAATAAATAATAAATACATTTTAAATAATAAAAAATGAGTTTAAAAAATAAATCAATAATATATATTTAATTACTAAACAGGTGGACTTAGACAGGTGTTGGACAAAGTTTTTTTTAATTGGACAGGTTTGGATATAAGTTTAGACCCATTTAATTGGATCGGGTCAAGCTTAGATAAGCCATATAAATATAAAGCAAAGCTTGGACCCGACCCGACCCGACCCGACCCGATCCGACCCATGAACACCTCTAGTTGTAGCTTTGTAAAAATTGGGTATCTAAAGTCTGACTCTGACCCTTCCAAATTTGGATCCAAGTCCAACAAAATATAACACTGACAGTTTATTATTAATTTTTTTGGGTCAACGCATTCCTACCATGATATACCACCTGCCCTGGAAAGAAACCAAAAATAGAGTAACGCATTGCTCAATAATTAAATTTATCGTTTAATAAAAGAGAGATCAAGAGTTTCATATTGCTACCACTTGTCCTGTTGACAATAAAAGAGATGAAGGAGAAGAATTGATTGCTAATATCCTTCATCATCAGTAAAAGGTTAAGGGAAGAGAGCCATTCAAAAATTTAAAAAAAAAAAAACGATCAGCTTCTGATTGCCAAGGAGTAAGGAGGAAAGATGTGCGCGAGCGCCACAACAAATCCATTTCTCTTTTACGGTATTTGGTTTCCTTGTATATCCTTTTTAATGTTTTTCTTAATTTCTTGCTGATAATCTTTTACGGTATTTGGTTTCCTTATATATCCTTTTTAATGTTATTCTTAATTTCTTGCTGATAATATTAGGACTCTTAGCAATTAGTGCGTTTGTTATTTTAGTCCTCAAGTGAAGTGAATCCATAAAAAAGCACTCTCTACTTAAGAGCAGTATATTGAATTAGTAATTTAGAAGCACGACCTTTTTTTTACTAATTAGTAGTATTATTTGCTAAGTGTATAGTATTGATTTCTCTACAGAGCTTCAAAAGATTTAAATCAGAAGAAGATTGTGCATATTATGGCCTTTATCACTACAATGGAGTCAAGCATAGCAGATCTCTTACTGGGGAAGATTGTTTCCATCTTTGAGAATGAGGTGGTGTTGTTAAGTGGGTTTCGTGATGAAGTCAAGGAAATCAAGCTTGAGCTAATCAGCATGAGATCTTTGCTCGAGGATGCTGACAAAAGAAGAGTGCATAGCAGAACAGAGAGTGCCTGGATCTCCAGTGTGCGAGACATGGTGTTCGAGGTAGAAGACATCATTGACGAGTTCACGTACCATGTGAACAAGCAAAAACAAATGGGGTTTTTCCCAAAGGTCATACGATATCCAGGAAATTTGTTGCTGAGACGTAAAGTAGCTGTCAAGTTACAAGATATCAACCAGAGGATTAAGAGCATTGCTGAGAGAAACCAGAGATATGGAGGAGCGAATCAATTAGAGGGAGCAGATAAAAATTTGGGAGGAACTTCTTCAAACTATGATCCTAACTGGCTGAGGAATTACAACGAGTCTTTACTTTTCCTTAAGGATGATAATCTTGTGGGGATCGAGAAGGCACAAAAGAAGTTATTGGGATGGCTATTAGATGAAGAACCTCGAAGAACTGTTGTTTCAGTGGTGGGAATGGGTGGTTTAGGCAAAACTACACTGGTTGCCAATACCTTCAACAAACAGATTGTCAAGCAACATTTTGATTGTTGTGCCTGGATCACTGTCTCACAACAGTACATGATTCAGGAGATACTCAAATCCATGGTTAAAGAGGTTTGCGGGAAGGCAAATGAAGATGCTCCAGATAATTTAAGCTTCATGAGTTATAGAGATTTAGTAAAGACCCTCGTGGAGATATTGCAGACCAAGAGATATCTGATTGTGTTAGATGATATGTGGCATATCAATTTCTGGCATGATATAACCATAGCACTTCCTACCAATATCACTGGAAGCCGAATCTTGCTTACTACACGAATGGAGGATATTGCTTCATTCGAATTTGATGTGGTAAACTTTGTATTTCCACTTAATCCCTTGACAGATGAAGCCAGCTGGAACCTGTTTTGCAAGAAAGCTTTTGCAAACAAGCATGCTCAATGCCCACCATATCTTGTCCTTAGCAAGAAAACCCTGGT
>AWWV01011917.1:0-66837 GCA_001974805.1 Corchorus capsularis | reverse complement strand
TGACACAACTGAAATTGCTTCAAATTACGAAGGTTAAGGAAGCTGATTATGAAAACTTGTGCAACTCGATTGGGAACATGAGATTCCTTCGCACTTTAACGGTGACGTCTTATAACGAAGATGAGGTATTAAAGATGGATGCACTGGAAGTAGCTCCTCCTCTACTTGAGAAGCTTTTTCTATCGGTGAAATTGGAGAAGATACCTCATTGGTTGAAATCGCTCCACAGCCTCACAATTTTGGTCTTGAATTGGTCTAGACTGAGGGAAGATTTTCTTCCTCACATCCAAGCATTGCCTAATCTAGGACAACTTACTCTTAGAAATGTTATATAGTTTGTTGATGTGGAATGAATCCCACATTGCTAAGGAAATACAAAGGCCATTGGTTTATATAGGCTTAAGTGCTATAAAGGTTATCTTTGGATAACTAGTGGGCTAGTGGATAATTTGGGCCATTTGGGCTTGGTTTGTCTACTAATGGGCCTAGGTCAATAGACTAATTTTATCGGTCTATGATGAGGGCACTTGGGGCACTCTTGGGCTTTGATGACTTAAAAAAAAAATTCTAAGTCTTAATTTTTTATTTTCCTTAAGTAAAATTCGGTATACCTATTTGAATAGGTATAAACTACCAAAAACTGTCTTTTATCTGATAGATACCTTTTTATTAGGAGACAGTTACCAGAGATTATGTCTTTTCACGTTTTATAAATAGGAACGTGATTTTCCCCTGATAACAATCAATTCTTCTACTTCTTTCTTGGATGTTCTTAAGTGGCTTAGTTGTATCCCAAATACAACTTGTTTGATTTCTCAAGCAATATTGTATTTGAGAAAGCGTGGCGCCTCTAAGTCTTGTTTTCTCTATTATTTTAGAAAATTTCTAACAAGAAATGCTTATGATGGAGAGCGATTATGCTTCCTTGAAGGATTCCAAAAGCTTAAGAAATTACATATTTGGAATTGCCTTCGGTTGGAAGAAATTGTGATGAATAAAGGAGTCATGCCTGGTCTAGAGGAGCTATACGTCATTAGTTGCCCAGAGTTTACAACATTGCCAAATGGTTGGGAAAGTGACCTTCCTGATCTGAAGCAAGTGGGCCTGATGAATGCTTCAAGCAAGATTATGCAACAACTCTGTGCAGTAGCAGATGTGGACTATCAACCAACAATCCAAGCCGCCAAGGCAAGTAGAATAGAAGTCGATGATTCCAAGTTCGAGTGGCACTACAAATTTGTGTCTTGATAGATATGTTTGTGGCAAATAAGTGAAGATGAATCGTTCAGTTCCAATGGTAAGTATTTAATCAGACGCACCTGCTGCATTGCATATTTATTATGTTTTTATGTGGATGCCTAGCTAATCAGATGAAAAATACATATTACTGTAACCGTAATGTGAATTAACTTGCCACTTAATTTTTTCTTGGGATTTCTCATATTGACCTTGATCAATATTGTGACTTTCTTAATTAATTTAATTTTTTCTCTCTCTTGTTTAGTTTCTTTCCAGGTTGTTTGTTGGCAAGATTTATAACAAGTTCACTTTGGAAGATGCCCCAATCCTTGAACTCCCATGCGAATTGGTAAATTTATTCAATTTGAGATATCTTAACTTGACAAGGACTAAAGTGAAGGAGCTTCCAAAATACATCGGGAAGCTTTCTAACTTGCAGTCTTTGATTGCTAAGGAGACCCAAATTAAAGAGCTTCCGCCAGGAATTGTGAAGTTGAAAAATCTTCGACATCTCGTTGCTTTTTGTTACAATGATAATATTGTGGAATTTGAGATATTGGGATCGGGTATCCGCGTACCATCAAACATTTGTTCTTTAGAACAGCTACAAGTCTTGAGCACCGTTGAAGCAAGGGGCAACCTCATCAAACAACTTAGCAGAATGACACAGCTGACATCACTTACCATTGTAATGGTTAAGGAAGCTGATTATGAAAACTTGTGCATCTCGATTGGAAACATGAGATTCCTCCGCTCTTTAGGGGTGATGTCTTGCAACAAAGATGAGGCATTAAATATGGATGCACTGGAAGTAGCTCCTCCTCTACTTGAGAAGCTTTTTCTAGCTGGGAGATTGGAGAAGATACCTCATTGGTTTAATTCGCTCCACAGCCTCACATTTTTATGCTTGCATTGGTCTAGGCTGAGGGATGATTTTCTTCCTCACATCCAAGCATTGCCTAATCTACGACAACTTACTCTTATAAATGCTTATGATGGAGAGCGATTATGCTTCCTTGAAGGGTTCCAAAAGCTTACGAGTTTAGGTATTGCTGGATGCCAGTTGGAAGAAATTGTGATGAATAAAGGAGTCATGCCTGGTCTTGAAGAGCTATATGTCGGTAGTTGCCCAGAGTTTATGACATTGCCACATGGCTGGGAAAGTGACCTTCCTGCTCTAAAACAAGTGAGTTTGGCAAATGTTTCAGGCAAGATTATGCAAGGATTTTGTGCAGCAGCAAATAGAGGTTATCAACCAACAATCCAAATCGTCGAGGCAAGTAGAATAGAAGTCGAAGATTCCAAGTTCGTGTGGCAC
Organism: Corchorus capsularis; assembly: GCA_001974805.1. Lineage (NCBI taxonomy): Eukaryota > Viridiplantae > Streptophyta > Magnoliopsida > Malvales > Malvaceae > Corchorus > Corchorus capsularis. The sequence goes on along the minus strand of AWWV01011917.1, from coordinate 64,280 downwards.
TACAAATTTTCGTCTTAATGGATATGTTTGTGGCAAATAAGTGAAGATGAATCTTTCAGTTCCAATGGTAAGTATTTAATCAGGCTCACCTGCATTGCATATTTATCAAGATTTTATGTGGATGCCTAGCTATCACGTGTCAGACGAAATTAACATGAGCTCCCCAGCCAAGTTCACTTTGGAGTTTGGTCTGGTTCGAATAAAGCTCCGGTTGATCAGCATCATCATGGAGCAATGGTTTTATAGTGTCCTATATATATTCCGGTATTGGTGAATCAATAAACAATTAATTACCATGATACTTGGCTAATTTGTATTTTGTGTATGAAATCCATTACATACAAAACATATTAGCCCGCGTTAGCGCTACAGGCATTCTTTTTGTTTGAGTGGTATTTGATTAACTAATTGAATAAGGATATTAATATAATCAATTATATAAGGTCCACTGACATTCTTTTATCTAGAGTGGAGCTTGATTAATTGATTGAATTATATAAGGTTGTAGTAAAAATGCAATTTAAATTGATTTGTTTTAATATTGTCTAAGCTAACTTTTTAGACATGCAAAACTAAGATGGTCAAAGAAGATGATTTTATTTGTAAGTAATAGGAAGTGCAAAGAGGTAATAGAATATGGTGTTAATTGGATAATAATAGACGCATTGAAGAAATGATGGTTTAATTCAGAAGGAGAAAACATTGAACGGTCCATGGTGAAGGGGTGGGGAAGGAGAAGAAATAGGAAAGAGATGTGAATGTGAAAACAGAGGGGAGTAATGAAATGTTTGATTGTTGGCAAACCTAAAAATTGATCGGCACTAAGGAGTTGAAAGGAAGTAGCAACTGAGTTGGTGAGAGAAAAAAAGAAAAAAAGGGGAGAAACATTTATTAAAAGCAATTAAGGGAAGGAAATGACTAATTACAAAAAAAAGTAGCTGGAAAAGGTGGGGAAACTCATAGAGTGTCTTTTTAAGTCACCCAAAAAGTGTGAAAAGACCAAAAAAGGCCAAAAGGAGACACCACATTAATCCTCAATTTGGCCTTTAAGTAATTTCCATTGTCATCAAAAATAATATATAGTATATATCTATGTTCGTACTATATCTAGACGTATGAAATTGCGTTTAATGTCTTTTATTTTTCTTTCCTTTTCTGTTGGTGAAAGAACAGATCGTGTTGGTTTCGAAAAACGGAGGCATAGTTTTCAGAGGCATAAAGAAAATGAATGAGTCAGAGAGAGCTTGGGGGTGCTGAAATTTGGCACATTTTATTCTAAAGTAGTAGTCATGCTCGCCGGTTGCAAAGAAACCAAGAAACCAAGAAACCAAGAAAACAGCAAAAAGGCGATTATATATCGCAGTGCATCAAGGGAGCTGGATATGCGATTATATTTGCTTTAATAATTATCAACAAAAGTGAAGAAGGGAAAAGAGCCATTCAGATTTCAGAGAGAGAAAATATAAAAGAAGACCATTTAGGACTAAGGAGGAAGAGATGTGCGCTAGCGCCAGTACTACAATTCCATTTCTGTTTTACGGTATTTGATTTCTTTATCTTCTTTTTTACCTTAATTTCTTGTTAATTAATTGCTCCAAGAAACATCATTCATACGAGGAATTTCATCAAACGGGCATCAAGAATTCTCTCACAGTTGAGGATATAAAACTATGCAAATTGAAACTTCTTTCAATATCATAAATAGCAAACATCATTATTTCCCAACACAAATCTCAAAACGTCCCAATAAAAAAAAACTTTAATAAGATTTTGGTAGAAATATAAAACTATAATTTCTGGCTTTTGTCTATTTAAAATGGCAAAAAAAATTCCTTAAAAAGTTATTTAAGAAAGAAAAACTATGGCATAATATGTAGTATTAGCCAAGCAGAGTTAGCTGGACAAAGTACATAGCAGTAGTATGGGTGACAAAAGATGAGAGCACCTTTCTTCATAAGCCACAATTCCCAACATTTTATTTTTCTACCAAATCGTCAATTCAATCAAAAGAACAGACTTGGGACTTTGAGGAGGATGACTGAAAGAGAGATTTCTAAAGCCCAAATGGATTTTTTTGAAGTGGAAATGCTACTTATTAATTTTAAAGATGGCAATCAAGAAAAGTAGATTAATCATGGCCTTGGAATTCTACTAGATTCAATCTAAACACAATTTTCATATGCTTGGTTTGAAACAAGCATGAGCAAGAAGTCGAGATTGTTGTTCAAGTTTGGCCATTTCTGGTTTGGTCAATGATATCCATGCTTCTATTCCTTCACCATCACTTGTATCATGAAAGAAACCATTCCTATTGATCCTGATCAGACCATTTCTCAACCATTTGGGCTTTCCCCATCCGAAATCAGTTTCATAAAATGGAAACCGACACCAACTACTGAAAAAGAACACCCCTGTTTTTGAATTCTGTTCCAAATCTTCACTTGCTTTCGTAATGACTTGGTTCAAGCATGCACCACCATCAGCAGCCATGAACATCTTCCTTATAAAGCCATCGTCTATCTCCTTTATAGCCTCATGAATTCTTCTTGCTAGACTTCCAATTGTTGAGTTCTGGATTTCCTTAATATCCAATCCATTTACTACTGCAGCAGCCGCACAAACATTACCCATATTGCATTGTTGTGGTGGGAGTGGGGGATTCATTCTCTTTCTCATATTTACAGCAGTTGATGCCCCAATAATTGGAGAAATCCCAACATTTTCGGCAGTGGCAGCTATAAGAACTTCCCAAATGAGTGCAGTCACAGCCTCAACTCGGGTTGGAGTCCACCCGGAGTCGAGTTCATCTCTGATTTCATTTCTTAGAATAGCAATCTTAGATGCATCAAACAAGAACATTTGCGTGACTACTTCATCCTCGGGTGATTTTGATTGTGATTGTGATTGCACGTCATTATTGTGTTCTAAAACTTCCAAAAGCCTGTAATAGTTTGATACATCATCTGCTGGAGGGAAAATAGAGCTACAATCCCGAATCGCGATCTCCTCAAAGCTATTGTTATGATTTTGATCAGGTGAAGCAGAAAGTGCAGCCCAAGTTTTCAGGAAGTTGGAAGCGGCTGATGCATCAGCTATAACATGACTTCTTACTGAGTAATCGGAGGTCTACTCGTTTGAGGTTTTATGAGTAGACATCCGATTTCTCGTTAAGAAGTATCAATGGAGAGAAGAGAATCATTGAAAAAATTTGCCTCTTGAAGATATCTGAAGCATTTTGCAAAAGCAATGGGTTAATTTTTGGGAAGTTAAAATTTGTTCACACCATATTGGATAGGGTAGTAATGTCAAAGTTATCAAGAGCAGTTGACTCATGGAACCAAACTGTTCCGATCCAGATTGAAAAAGATTGCACCCATGTTTCCGATCCAGAGAGAAGGGTAGTGAGGATTCAATTGCTTTACATTGTTCATTAATTTCTTGCTATTATTTCTTAACGAATTTTTGCTTTGGTTTTGCTTAATTTCCTCTATATATATATAGATTTAAGGTTGGTTCTTTCTTTCATAAGATTTTGTCACCAAGTTTAGTATTTTCTCCTTCCCTGTTACTTTAGTGCATATATACACAAGACTTCAGTCTTCATCCTCCCTTTATTTTAATTTTTTTTTTTTTTTCGATGCCCTGCATTGTTTTTAAATCATTCCCTTACCATTATCATGACTCTGAATACTCATTCTTTTTCTTTCAGAATTACCCTGTCGACCATTTTTGACATTGAACAACTTTAACTGTTTAGTTATAGTTAAACAACTTTGACATTGACCATTTTTGAATGGTGATACAGGCATCAACTATGGCACAAATTAAGTTGTATTAATTTGATTATTATGAGATAACTCTCCCTTATGTCTCTTCATGATTGAATTAATTTGATAATTATTTGCCTTGATCATTCAGTGAAGTCGTATTAACTTTCGGTGTTTCAACAACTGTAAAGGATGTCCTACTTGCTGCAACAAAGAAAAACAGATCCCTAATTTCAAGTTTTTTGTTGCCAAAGTTGGTATACATTAAAAACTAAAAGCTGGATACTTAATTTATAAGCTTGGATAAGCCAATATCTGGCCATTAACTTTTACTGATTCAACATACATTAAGATGAAGAATTAATTAATTAATTGGCCCCACATTAAAAACTTATACACTACAATGGCAAGTGTAACAAGTGCATGTTTTGTTGCAGAATAAGAACTTATACACTCAGAAGTTCAGCCCAATATATATGCTGAAGAAAAACTAGATTCTATACAAGACATAACAAGTGTTTTGTTGCAGAATTCAAACCAGATTCATGATTCATCGAATGCAATCAAGGAATGAGATTAATCATGGCCATTGGTGTGTACCCATTGATCCCCATTACTAAACCTCCAGCAAGGTGTCGTGCCCCCAAAGAATCCAAACAATATGCTGAAACGTGATAATTTAAATAATAAAAAAAATTCAAAATAAGATAATTGGCTGGTATAAAGGAAAGCAACAAACAATACTTTATTAATTAATTGTAAATTAGATGATGAATGGCCCTACATTAAGAACTTATACACTACATGGCATGCAATATAGCTGATCTGCTTAAGTGGACAAAAACATACATTATCACCAAGCATATACATAAATATTAATTTTGGACTCCACAAGCGGGATGAGTGAGTGACACATGTCCATTTTTTGAATTAATTTTATTTTTAAAATACAAAACTATTTCCTAAAGGACACATGTCACTAGAGGTGGCAAAATGAGTCCAACAGAGAAAAATCCGCCCGAAAAACCCGAATCCAAATCTGACCTGAACCTGATTGACAAAAAAAAAAAGTCAAATTAATAAATTACATATAAAATTTGAAATGGTTAATCACATTATTCATCCGGGGAAAAATGGGTATAGATCCGGCCAAAACCCAGCACGAATCCGAACCCGAATTAACTTGACCCAAAATTGACCCGAACCTGAATCAACCTAATCCGAATTTAACCCGACCTGACTCAAACCCGAAACCGAAACTAGCTTGAACCCGATGGCCTGAACCCAACCTGACCCGCCAAATTGTCACCTCTACATGTCATCCTTAAACCCCACATGTGTAGTCTGCTAAACTTCACTGACGATGTATTTTTATAATTTTCCTACATACATTGGAGAAAAGAATTAGCAATATCTAAGCATTTCACACAGATTGGAGAGATTTTTATTACAAATTCAAAATGGTGAGGAAATAAAAAGATTAGACAGAATTTATATAGCAAACTTCACGAGAGAAATAAATAATATATAGCTAGCTAAAGATGTATGAACAAGAGCGGATCTTGACATATAAGTTTAGAGAGGTCAGTATAAATTTTACCATATAAATTTAAGGTTTGGGTGGGTCAACTTGATATTTTAGAAGAACAATAACATACATTTATGTATTTTCTATGAAAATACTAAGGAAATTTTAAAAATTTTTGGGGGCCATGACCCCCCCCCCCACCCCATAAGGAGGATCCACCCCTGTATATGAAAGTCATAGTCACCACAAAACCATTTATTTACATTGCATTGACCATTGTGACATCAAAAGTCTTACATTGTGACATCACGAGAGAATCACATAATAGCTAGACTGTTAGATTTGGTGGTTGTTGGTATGCATATGCATAATATTTTCCATTGTTATTGGTGAATTAATTCATAACTAATTACCATGCTACTTGGCTTATTTGTATTTGGAGTATGAAATCCTTGCTTATTATTGTTATTTGTGTACTTAACTGCTTGTAGCCATATGAAATTTGTGTTTGAAGTCTTTTTGTCAAGTTTGGCCATTTCTGGTTTGGTCAATGATATCTATCACTTTTTTTGGTGAAACCATGAAAGTTAAACAAATTAGCTTAGTTTGAAGCCACGGGGATAAGCAACCCCCCGATCAGCCTCAAAAACTTCCACAACATTTGGAAGAGGATTATAAAAGATCTCCATATCCTCATCCATGTCACAACTCATCTTAGAGAGAGCATATCCGCACAAAAGTCCCTTCGCGAAAAGTATGTTGACAAACACACTGCCAACTCCAATTCAGCATTGCTTTAATATCCATCAATAAGGCCTCCAAAGGATGCACCTCCAAGCTTTCCGAGTGGAGAAGATCAATAATAACTTTGGCATCCACCTCACAAATGACCATATGCAACCCCTCCCTCCAAGCAAGACTAAGGCCGAGATGCAAGGCATGCAACTCAGCAGCAACATTCGAACAAGAACCAAGATGAGCGGCAAACCCAACAACCCATCTGCCTCCTGAATCTCGAATCAAACCACCGGCACCAGCAGTACCCGGATTACCTCTCGCTGCTCCATCAGTATTAAGCTTGACAAAATTATCACCAGGGGGATTCCATGAAATAGAAGATTGGAGTTAAACATGAAACCCAAGGACTTTACCCAATAATTTGACAATCAGGGATTTCCTCCGAGGCTTGCGTAATAATCTCTTTTCATCTGGCGTGAATTTAACATGTGAATCAGAATCAACACCATCTTCCTCATCAGACACAGCATCATCAAAAATAATGCAGTCATCGCCTTCAGCATCCTCAGTCCATTCCTCCCATGTGGAGTCTTCCTCTTCAAAATTACCAGTCACTCTATCCCGGTATGAAACAAACTTCGTCGGGACAGTAGCCGAGGGGTTTCCAGGGGGTTCCTCAGATTGCCCATCACTCTCATCCATTATCCCTCTATCGGGACTAGCTTCCGATCTACGCTTCTTGTATTTTTTCTTAGCCCGACGGAGGGCTTCATCTCGCGAATCAGTTCCCGGTGGGTTAGCCCCGGGAGAGTTTTCCATACTCCGGTTCTCTTATTGTAGTCCTGTTTTTTGTATTTGATTATCTCTTCTATTGGTGCTTCCTGTATCACCAAAGCATTTCTCTTGCAATTCTGGCTTTCGAAAAGAAATTGATTGCTGTAAAACCATGATATCTATCACTTGTATCATGAAAAAAAATCATTTCTCGTTTGGTCAAAGAAAATCATGTTAGGCTAAGGACAAGGGGAAAGACGCGAGAAATGCGCCTCCATGGCACAAAGAATTCGTTTTGCAACGTCCCTCTTAGGCTAAGGACGAGTTTGTTAGGAAAATGTGATACAAATATCTATTATGCATGTTATTGGACACGTGATATCCTAGGCAAACAGTATTCCTTTTTGTAGCTACAACTATCACTAAATGAAATAAGCAAAAAATCAGTTGTTTAATCCAAATTTTCTCACCTATTCTCTTCTATTCTCATCTGAATATTCCTCTGTTTCTCATCTCTTTCTTCCATTATCTCACCTCCTTCTCTCTAAGATATCAATTTGCTAACATTATCTCACCAAAAAAAAATGGCCGGGTTGCTGAACAAGAAAACTCAACGGAAAAAGAGAAAGTTGATAAGTTAAAGGCGGAGCGCGAGGAGATGGAGAAGAAAATATTGAAGTTGCAGGAAGAGAACGAGATATTGTTGATGAGCTTTCTTGAATGCCAGCGGGCTAAAGCTGATGATTCCGTAAACTTAAGAAAACAAGTTGAAGAATTGGTGATGAGGAATCTCCAACTTGAATGTGAGAAAGAAAAGGTTGAGCAGGATTCCGCAATGTTATATAAGAAAACAATGTGAAGAATTGGTGACGAGGAATCTCTATCTCGAGCGTGAGAAAGCTAAAGCGGATAAGGATTCCGCAACGTTAAGAAAAGAATTTGATAAAAGGATTTCGAGTTTGGAGCAAGATCGAAATTTTATCAAGTTTGAATTGGAAATGGTTGCAAGCCTATCAGCAACAAGGCCCAAGCGCAAGAGGCAGAAGTCAATATTGCTCAAGGGTTTTGTTACAAGCTACAGATAGATTGCAGAATCTAAATGGGTTCTACTTCTGTCTTGTTATGGTGTTGCTGTGTTTTTCATTTTTGTACCCTGCTCTCTAATATGTTTTCCATTTTTTATTCTTTAATTAAATGGTACCCTGGCACGGTGGATGATGATGATTGTTCTTCAGACTTCAACTTTCATATTATTCATAGTTGATTTATATTTGTCTGGGTTTAAAGATAGTTTTGATCTAATAAAATGGGAAGTAACAAATTTGAAAGTGTTTGTTTAAGTTAATAAAAAATATTTTTCCTAAAAAAATTTAAAAAAAACATTTAAGCTAATAAAAAATATTTTTCCTAACTCATGACTCAGAAACACAGCATAAACAGACATGATGAAGCAGATCCGAGTGCAGATATACAAATGCAGCATGCTTTAGTATGCACACATGAACAAAGTAAGGGAAGGAGATTCAGAAAAATGGGTTCGCGAATATGATTTTCTTGTATGAAAATTAAGTAAAAAGATGGTATATACACTATTCGGCTTTACAATTCTCTTCCTGTCATTTTTACGACGAGTTTCAAAGTACACTCTCCTGCTGAGACCTGGGACTAACCACTCTAATAAAAACAGCTTCTTTCCCAGCCTCCCTCCTAATGCAAAAGACAGGATAGACAAAAATTGGGAACCATCCCAAAAAACAAAGGGCAAAAAAAGGGCGAAAAATATATTAAAAAATGAAGCTAAACCTAAAATTTTCCAAAATTGGGTTCCTAAATTAAGAATATATACACTTTGTACAGATGAGCAGGCAGCAGCGGCTTGAACCAATTAGCTTCAATAAGAAGCGATCTTTTGGCACAATAGTTAGCTTCACTACTTCTTTGGCACACCATGATCCCAAAACTCCAACGGTGGACCAATAATAATGTTTTCAACTCCTTAACCACACAAATTTATGTTCAGCCATTAAGTTTTGCTAAGAACTGGCTTAAATTGTATTCCTCTGTGTATTGCGATTGATCCCAAAGCTCCTCCAATCCACCAAGTATTGCTTTCAATCCCTTCCCTGTACCCATTAATTTCGGGTCTCCTCCCTCTGCGCTGCTCTCTGAACGTTTCGAAGCAGTAGCTCCCTGCAAGTCAAACACATGCATAACTGTCAACCTCGAAAGAACTGTAAGGGAAGAGCGTGAAATTCTAGATTCCATTTACTTCTTTTAATCTCTTGGAAGAACTGATCTGCGCTACAGGGTAACTGCATCATTACAGATTCACATGTACTAAAAATACCTTTTTAGACGTTTCTGCTGAGCCAAATAGATCAAGCAACTGGTCAGTGTTCATGGTTTTCAGACTGGCATTCTCGGCATTGATAATAGCATTGGCAACTGATAATTTGAACCGTTGGAGACTCATAACTTTCTCTTCAAGGGTGCCACGCATGATGAGACGATGGACATTCACAACTTTCCGTTGGCCTAATCTGTGCGCTCTGTCCATTGCCTGAAGGTAAATACAAAGTCCAAGTCATTAAAAGTCATTTCTGAATATAAAAGATTCACTACATCAAGTAAACGGTAATATTTTAAGAACAATAGTTCCAAAGAAAATAGCTAGCCACAAGCTAAGTGAAAGGTAAGAACATTCTTAGAAAATAAAGATACAGGAGAACGCCCATCTGTTACTAAGCCTGATAAGTGAGAAATATACTGACTAAAGACCATCTAAAGCAGAGCCAGAATCAACAATCATAACCAAAATGTCTCAACTTTTTATGGATCTTGGACATGCATGATGCCATTTGATTCATTATATAAGTCGTGTGCATAAACAAACATTATTTCCAGGCCCATTATTGAAACCTAGAAATTGTTCGATGACATGAAACCTAATGCTGATACTATATGCTGGCATTTCACCCAACAGTTTAGAGCTAAAGAAAATAAAGTTGTAAGAATTTATAGTTAAGCGCACTAAGGGAGGAAATTAATTTCATTGATTAATCTTTAATCAACACATACGTAGATGATTTTGTACACATATATATCAAAAAATATCAATTACCTGATGATCACGCATGGGATTCCAATCGTGTTCCATAAAAACAAGGGTATCAGCAGATGTCAAGTTCAGACCGAGCCCACCAACTGCAAAACAGAGTTATTAAGCAAAACATTATATTTTTATAAACAAAATGGCTGCTCAGCAGCAAGAAAAGTCTTACCATGTGTTGTCAGCAGCAGGGCATCTATAGTTGGGTCAGAATTGAAAGCTTTCACGATATCAAAGCGTTTTTCTGTTTCAACTGATCCATCCAGTCTTAGGTATGTGACACTGTTTGATGCAAAATTCAAGAATATTATTGATAACAATTTTTGGTAATATTGCAGAATTAGCCCCAGAGGATAGGAATATAGAATTAAGATTTGAGGAAAAAAAAAAGAGCTCAGAAGAGATGGATTAAAAGAGCAGAAGAAAATCAAAACAGCCCAAAAGGTACTGATGTTTTATTTTCATAGCATAATGCTAAAAATCTTTTCAGAGGCTAGCAAAGATCAAAACATTCTTTTTGCTGTGCCACAGCTAACTTTAAACCTTGGCAACACTAAGAACCAAGATTCTTAAACTCTAAAGAACAAAGAAGCAAGAATAACAGAATTCAAGATATCCCTAAACAAATTAAGATTTTAAATGGACCATTATTGTTACATTGTAAAAGGTACTAAATGCTAAATGCTAAACATGAACCTCATCAGAGAAAAGGAACGAAAGAAATGGGACAAGATTAAAAGTGAACACAACTTATTCAACAGGTGGTTGCCTAACAATATGTTCAAAGATCACTATCCTCCAAATACTAACAAATGGAGAGCTTGGAAAATGTACTGTATGTTTAGTGAGAAATTATACTGTTAAGTTTTGCAAAGGGCAAGAAGACCCTAGAAAAGAGCCAGCGTTTAAGGCCCCAACTGCTTCATAAGATTGGGAAAAGCTCATAATAATTTCTTAAGTTATGCTAAATTATAAAATCCCCACATCAATAATTCCAGCATTCAGGTTAAAAAGGTATTAGAAGACTCACTTCTTCATATGGGTGTGAAACAAGTCCTTTTCAATGATGTCCAGTAAGGCCTGCAAGAAAAACCATTGTTAAAATGGTTTCTTTAGAAAAAAGCATACAAGCTAAATGTAGCAGGCAATGAGCTAGAGAGATAAGCTGATTATTACTTTATGTTGAGCAAATATCAGAACCCTATGCTGTCCAACAGTGCCAGGGCCATCAGAAGCAGACGTATCCACACCAATTCCACACTCTTCCAAAATCTCCTGCAGAGCAACTAATTTGGGAGAGTGGTGGAGCTTATGAAGTTCAGAAACAATATCTGAATTTGCAGGCAAGAGCTCTGACAACTGCAATGTTAGTGACTCAGGAACCTTTTCACCAATAACAAGCAAGGGATGGCTACAAAGTTTTAGCAAGTATTGCAGTGCCTACACATTTAGGGGAAAAAAAAAAGATTCAGCCCATAAAAACTCCATACACAGGCAAAAAAATAAAGAGGAATGGAACTGAAAAAATTTACTTCACCTGAAATACATGTGTAGAAGCTTTTGGTGAAGAACTATTTCCTCCTTTTGCAACCCCTGACTCATCAAGCTTTACCATGCTTGATATTTCTTGTTTTACATGTGAACCAGAAAACTGTTCATAAAGTTTTACTTGGACAGGGCTAAGGTCACAGTATCTGTCCTGAATGATTTTCTCTGGCAGGTCAGATAAAACCTCATCCTTTGTTCGACGGAGAAGGAAGGGCATGACCTGCTTGTGCAGTGCTTCCATAGCAAGTGCCCCAGCTTCAGCATCCTTGGCTGAACATTTCGGATCTCTAGCAGCCAAAAGTGGCTTGCCATAAGTGGATTGGAACTGCCAAAATGACATCAGATCAACAGTGTTCAATACCAAGAAGATAGCAACAAACAATGGCTAGAAGCACCACAAATACTTGTTAAAAGCATAAAACTGACAAGCAGAATTAAAGAAATCGGGGCAATAGTCACTTTGAACTAGAACTGATAGAAATCAGCATCCATATATATCAATGTATAACAAAGATGTAGCCCAAAACTTCAATGTCGTAATATAAGCACTACAACAGAGCCACCATCAGTGACACTGATAATTAGCAAAATTCACTGCTTCATACAATGAAGTGCAGTTCGGTTCAGAAATTTTTTATTCCCTGGTAATATTTGGCTCGTAAACACATAAAAGATAACCATGGGTAAAATTCATGCCAGATTCTTAGCCGACATTTTGTCCAAAATAACGCAAGGATAGCCTTTTGAGGAAGCAAATTGAAAAAACATAAATAAAAAGCATTGTGATATAGAGGGGGTGGGGGAATTAAGTAGATACCTGTCTCTCTGTTCCAAGAAACCCTGGCATTAGAAAGTCAAAAAGAGACCACAAATCCATGATGTTGTTCTGCAAAAAATGAGGGGGAAAAAAAGATGAAATCTTCTCAATAAAACGGCAAATTCAAATTATACAAGTAAATACATTTCAACCTTACCTGGATGGGCGTTCCACTTAGTATTAACCGGTGCTGGGCTTTCAGCTGCTTGACTGCCAGCGTTATTTTAGATTTTGCGTTTTTGATGATATGACCTTCATCTAAGATACAGTAGTTCCAGAGAAGTTGTCCAAGATAATCAGCATCCTTGCGAACCACATCATATGATGTTATGATCACATTATGCTTATTAAACTGTTCTCTCAAAGCAATGCGGTCATGAGCAGAACCAACATATTGAAGCGTGGATATAAGAGAAGCATCTATATACTTTTCTATTTCAAAAGCCCAGTGTCCAACGAGGGTTGATGGGCAAACAATTAAGGATGAATGAAGATCCTCACAATTATTTGTGGCACGACGCTCTGCTATATCTGATGCCACAATTGATGATGCTTGAAGTGTCTTCCCAAGCCCCATATCATCACACAGGATCCCATGAAGCTTGAAACGTCTTAAAAAGGCCAACCAGTTTATACCTTCTTGTTGATACCTGAATGCAAAAAGTAGGTGATAAGAAGACTTTAAACTTGGAGCAAAAATAAATAAAAGAACCACTAATTCTGTTCTGTGCTTCATTCAATTTGCAAACCGATATCCAGTGACGATGACTAAACGCTTAAAAACCTTCTAGATTAACTGAATTAAATTAAAAGTTGCCTCCCCATAAGAAGGAAAATAACACATCTCAGCTGACTGGACGAGAATTGACCAAAAGCTCTATAGCCAGTTTAGAGAAGAAAACGAGTATAGATAAGAGGATAAATAACAGAACATCTGTAAGATCCACTTAGACTGAACGCTTTAAAACCTTCTAGATTAACTGAATTAAAATAAAAGTTGCCTCCCCATAAGAAGAAAAATAACACATCTCAGTTGACTGAACGAGGATTGACCAAAAGGTCTATAGCCAGTTTAGAGAAGAAAACGAGTATAAGATAAAAGAATATATAACAGAAGATCTCTAAAATCCACTTAGACTAAAAAAAATGGCACAACAAATTACCAGACCTGTCAATCCCAAATCCAATCTACCTCTTTATAAAGGGAAACTGAAACATAATTAAACATTATTCACAATTATTCCGAAAGATATATCTTTTTGGTGCTTGAGGCTATAAGAAACAGAACCATCAAAGAGAATTTTAAGCTCCAAGAAGAAATATAATAAGTAGGTTAAACCTACACCCATGCCTCCAGTTGTCTTTCAAAAATGAAAGGAGAAAAGGAGAAACTGACAGGAGTATGGCAAAACTTCTAGAAACCCCAACGCATTAATGTAAAACCAACTTAACCTCCACTCCTCAAAATGAAACTAAACACAAACTACATAAATGCAATTATTACCCAGCATGGTATCTTGCAGTAGGCAAGTCCAAGAAAGAGTACCCTGAAGTAAATATTCCTACTGAAATGTCAGAGGACATATAGAAGCTAAGATAGCACAGTACTAGGTGATAATGCAATTTTACTGTACTAAGAGATAAAGCAATTTTTACTCAAGCAGGAAAACCAAACTAGAGCAAAAGAATTTAGAAGAAATGAGCAAAGTTAATATATGCACAGAGAAAAGTACCTCCTCAAATTCACTTTCAATTCTGTGCAGAGTTTGTAATCATCGATGTGAGAATTATCAAGCAGTTGTTCCAAAAATTGTGCATCTTCTGCATTCCTAGATAAACCTTCACTCAGTACAACGGGGGGAGGAAGACCTCTTGCCAGTGGAAGAAGAGGTACCATGGCAGCAAAACTGCGTGTCACACTCTGTCTGACAGAATGATCACAATCACTCATACACCTAAGAAGAGGGACCACCAACAAAGGTGAATATGGAACCAGCTCCACCCCCAATCCCTGGACAAGCAAACTAATAAGCATGCCAGCACCTTGTCTAGCATGAACAGATGTCACATCCCCCAACATAGGAATGGCATTTTCAATCACAGCCTGCATTACATCTACAGTCATAGACTTGGCCATTGTAGTGATACACCTAGAAGCAGCCAATCTAACAGCCACATGGGAATGACTAACACACTTGAATATGCAAGGTAAAAGAATAAGCAGTTTGGGTTTTAGGGTTTCATCTAGCACTGGAGCAATTGAACGTACCACCTGTCAAAAATTAATCATAAAAAGGAAATCAAGACAAATAACGATTGAAATAACCACATAAAAGATTATTAAGTCAAAGCCTAAATTATAATGGTCACAAGCAGATTAAGAGTCTGCTCAGAGTAGGACACAAAGCCAACACAAAGAATGCAGAAAAGGGGCCAGGAGTTTAAGGATCTCATTGGTTACTGTGACTAGGATTTGCAAGTGCATGAACAGGCTGAAAACTGCCATGTTACGTAAGCAGTTTGTGCCAGACAGCTTAAGCAGTTTTTCACAATGACCGTTAGCCAATTAAAATGAAGCCAATGACACTAAAACCACAAGTCCAGAGGATTAGAAACCCATACAGCAAAAAATAAAAAAGTTCCTCATTTGATGCTATAACCCCAGGACACTCATGTTATTATGAAATCAAACACTAGAATCAGGCAATCTAAAACAACAGATTGTGATTAGATTAAGATTGGTTGATTATGATCACATCTGCATCTGCTGCTAGCACTTAGGCCTGCTCTAACCACTACATATTCCAGACAGCACTTGTTTTGGTTGCATTAGATTCAACATGCCGTAATACTCTTCTTCGAGGGATTACAAAATTCATAATTCTAGTAGACCATATTGTCATTGTCAACCATCTTAACAGGTAGAAAAATTCAAAATAGGAAAATAAGGAAAAAACAATAATAAGAAAAAAGAGGGCAATGATGACCTGGATATTGTTTATTAAGATCTGAGGATCTTTAATAGATTCGAGAGCTTGCCCGATATGCTGTTCTGCGGGACTGCCAGGTATAAGAACTTCAGTAATGCAATCCCACAGTTTCGGAAGCTTTTCAAATAATGTAGGACCAAACTTCTCACACAAGTGCCTCAATGCTAGCTCTGCCCCTCTTCTGCCGATAAAACCTTCAAGTCTGGATCGATCTTCACCACCAGCTAGCATGGAAACCTTTGATTTCTGTTTTCCTGTGTTAGCCCCGAAGGAGAGGAAATCCTGGTCATCAATAGTCTCCATAGAACTAATAACTGCAGCTTGAGGAGTCTCAGAAGGATCCACACACGTCAGACTACAAATATTCTTGATTAACTTATCATTAGGGCCAGGCTTACGAGCAATGCAATGGTAAATGAGCTCTGCAAGTGCCTCAGCAGCCTTCTGTTGCAGCATTTCCTCCTAAAAAATGTATGATATGAAATGAATCAGAACCTAATCAATTAGTATTGTTCCTGGCACAAAAGATTTATATTGAGAACACTACCTGCTCTCTCTTAATTGAAGCCATTAGAGGCAAAATGATAGGATTGAGTCGTGCAGGAAGTTCTGACATCCAGACAGCAGCAGCAGCAACTAAGGAGGACACTGCAACATGCAAATTACTCTGCAGGAGAGAGAAAAAGAGAGAGAGAGAGAATATTTAAAACAGAGCATATAAAAAGGTTTAGAAGATATACATGTAATATTAAATCACAAACAAACCTGGACACATTTTAAATAGCCTGAAGTTGTTATAAGAAGTTGTTTTGCTGACTCTATATCATCAACGTTCCTTCCCAATGATTCATTCTCAGGATTTTCATTACATAATGATGGCACTTCCGAAGCAAAACTGATCGCCTCATCTACAGTGATGGTTTCCACATTAATTTTCATATTTGACAATAAATCTGCAAGCTTGCCAGATGACTCAACAGCACGTAGCAATTGAGTAGCTTCATTTCGCATTTTAGCATATGTTCTTGACAGCTCAGCATAAGGCAGAACTGAATCTTTTGTTGGGCATGCAGGGTCAGCACGTCCTAACAGATCCAATAACCATTTCCTAAGATAATCTGGAAAAGCTTGCATAATTTCCTGGTTTCCTGATGGGTCCCTGCTTTTGATCTCTTTGAACCATGAAATAAGAACCATGGAAGCAACCTAAGAAAAGGAAAAACTAATTAAAAAGAGTGAAAAAAATATCATAGAGGCTTGTTTCCTGTTAAACATAATTAGAAGCTACCTGTCTTTGAACTCCTGACAAAGAGGTAAGTGCTTTCCATAATGGATCAACTACATACTTCAAAGAATTTGCCTGCAACTTAGATGCAAATATTCCCAAAGCAGAAGCTGTAACAACTCTAGTATTGGTTACTGACATTTCTGAATCAGAACCAACAATCATCTTCACTAAGTTGGTAGAAGCATCCCCATTTCTTTCCTGACTTGCAACTTCTCTCACAGATTCCAAGCCAACAGTACCACAAGATTCATTCTCAAGCTTCACAGCTTTCATTTTCGCAGCTGCTCTATAGTGACTCTTTCGAGGAAGAGCAACTGGCCAAAACATTTTCGTGGCATCTAATGCCAAACCATAAGAAGTAGTTGCTAGTTCAATCCAAGAAGACATAAATGACGCTGCAGCAACTTCCAAGTCCCCAACTGGGCACTAGATTCATTCAGAAAAAGAATGTTATAGGACAAGATTGAAGCAAAGCAAGTATAAATAAAATAGAACATGGATGCAGAAGTAGAAGTAGAAGGACATTGATTAAATTCTTTTGTCTAAATATCAGTAGGTAGGCCACCGGGTGAGAAAAACAAGAGTCTACATCCAAAACATAAACAGATTCAAAAAAGAAAGGAAAAGACATATATAACATTATAACAGTAAAAATTTATTTTCATTCTCCTATAAATATTTCAAATATAGGGGTAAAATGAGGTAAAAATTGCCTCAAATGGCAACTTCTGATAAATTCATCCAAAATACCTGCACAAGCAACCTCCAAACTCTCTCTGAACACTGCAAGATTTCCTCATTTGATTCTAGGAGCAGGTTCTGAAATACAATCCTCAGGGTATCACCCAAAATAAAAGTTGGCCAAAAAGAACCAGTAGATGGCTCAGAAATGCTCCTTTTATAACCAGCTTCAAGAAGCCTCTCCTGAAGAATGAAATTTTCAACTGAATTATCTCTCAAAAGTCATTCAAGTATTATATTAAAATGTATGAAAAGGACCATCCAAGAACATTTACATCCTTCACATTCATGCAAAAACTAAATATCCCAATAACCCAATTATTAGTCAGTTTGCTTAACAAAAAAGTTTTGCCATTTTCACCAAATTGTACCTAAAGAGAAAAAAAGAAAAAATAATAATAATAAATAAATAAGAAACAATATAGATAAAACTATACCAAAGTACGGATAGCCGAATGACGAACTGATGTAATACTGTGCCGCATAAAGGGCCATAAACGGGGTGCCAACGTGGACAACATATAAGGATTTTCCTGCAAATCTTTCCCTCCTCCAACTTCCTCAACATTGACCACTTCATTTAGGTCAAAATGTTGCTTGTCCTCAGATTTTGACGTACCAAACATCTTAGGCATCATATCTTCTTGAGAGTAGATTTCTGCCAAGAGGTTCATAACACTGCAAGTAACCAAATTCATGAAAAGGATTACAACATAATTCCACAATCTCGTTCTAACTGTTGGGGAGAAAAATAGAGGCTTGGATATTTGTTAAGAAATTTTGAAAGTGTCTGCTTCTGTATTTGCAAATTTTTTATTATGAAATTCAGTAGTCAAACAACTGAGGTGGTCCTTGAGTGTATGGATAAATCTTTGCAGCCAAAATAACATAGCTTGTTAAGTAACATGCTCACATGCAATATTCACCCAAGATAGCAAACTTTCATGTAAGACATCCTATGTGAATTCTCTTTCTAGCAAAACAATTTTCATATAACCAAAACCCTTTGCCAACTTCAATCCAACAACATCAGCAGTTGCACTACTCAGAATATGGGTATCATTGTTGCCAGGTCACACAGAAAATATCGTCCAGTGGATCAAAGTTACAAATGTTGACACATAAAATGCAGAAACACATTCCATACATGAGTGTAAGCAAGGTGCTCAGAAAGTTCAAAAAGTTGCAATTTATCATTATCAGCTCATAATATCACTAAGAGCAAAATCAAAAAGTATGATGAATCACTGCAACAAGTTGAAATCGTAACATTTGGTCATTTTCACTTCACATGAGAAAAAAATTAGCTGCAATTTTTCCCCTTACAAATGACACCAACTTGAATTTTTTTTGACCCATAACTAACACTGAACAAAGTTATATTTGTTTCCAACTCCAAATATTTAAATGTAAAACTACAGACGCGAGACTAGTAATCAAACTTAGGAGCCTTGGATTTTCAAAACAGAACACCAATGAAACTACGCGAAATTTAAGAGTTATAAATTGAACAAAAGGAGGCAAAAGAAATCTCTAAAAGGGTAGAATACATATCAAATGTAGATAGAATTACCTGCTAGTGGATGGACTGAGGTCATCCAAGTCAAGCAGTATATCCCAAAGCAGCATAACAATTGAACGCAGTGATTGGCCTTTTACAATAGCAGCTGCAGCAGGTATCAGAGCATCTGCTGCTACAGCTCGCACATCATCATCAGGGTCCTCCAACCCAGCCTTACAAGCAGGGAGAACTTGGCCAAGCAAATCATGCAGCATCTCCTAGTATGCACAAAGGAATTGTGCTAGCATGGTTAATAAAAGTCAAACCAAACAAGAAACAGATATGTTCCTTAATCTCAAACACATAGATAGGTCTAGATTTGTAACTTCATTTACTTAACAGATCAGTTCAGAGGCAAATCTGATATACAAATGTTATGAACATTTCATAGAGTAAGAGATCAGAAAACACTGCTTCCAAAGACTAATCATGTACAAACAGATATGAGGCAAAAAACCTAAGACTTTCATGCAGAACAAGCACAAAAAGTACTGAACACAGAAAAACCTTACCTGTCGAACAGCAACCAAGTACTTGATACCCAAAAGGCTTCCATGACGAATTTCCCATTCTGGCCTACGCTGAACAAAGAAGGAAGACAGAATAAAAACCACCATACAACCAGTATAAATGGGGCCCCAAATAGCCTACATTATAATTGAGGGTTTTAAACATGACCTTATAAGGTATTTACCTGCATTTGCAGCAAGATCTTCAATGTTTCATGAACTAGTGAAGGGTGCATGTACTTCAACGTAGCACCTAATGCTTGGGCACAAGTTTCTCGTACTGGAGCAACAACCTGATCGGATACATAGTCTCCGAAACTGCATAATAGAAATATAAACAATTAATACAAGGAGCGAATTGTTAAACAAGATCTATATAAGCATTAGAAAGACAAATTTATCACCAACTAAAATCACATAATGTTTCAATAAGATAACTAGCACCAAAGTAGAACACAACATACCGGTCAAGTGATAGTACACACAAGAAACGAATTGCACAATCTTGAAGAAATTCAGAATTCTTAAGCCAAGAATGCCTGGCTAGCTTAACTGAGTTGATAAGCTCGCGATTTTCAGGCAGAGTTTTTAGTACATCTGAATCTGCAATTGCAGCCTTATCTTCAGAGTAATTCTTTGGCTCTCCCAGATCAACAGGTTCTCTAGTCTGGGACATCAGACCATCATGATCAAATTCAGTCTCTATCTTCATATTACTAATATCATTTTGTCCATTAAACAGCCCTGGGGGCTTAGCGCATGCAGCATTCTCCATCTTCACAGCAACATCAAAGCCACTATGATGGCTGGCAGAAACCATGTTGTCCATCACTGGAAATGATCCATCTTCAAACTTTGGCCTCTTCAGATTAGGCTCTGATTCATCTGGTGAAACTTGCATATTTAAATCAATTTCCCTCTCTCTCTTCACTTTACTTGAATAATCTATATCTTTTACTTCAAGATACAGTGCAACATCTGAGTTCAAGTCAGGCAAATATATGCCGGCAGAAGCACCGTGATGCGTCAAAATTTCTCTCAAAGCCATAACACTACCATGGCGAATCTCCCAAACTAATAATCATAGCCAAAGGATACTAATTATCAGGTCAGAAAAGGGGAAAAAAATAACACAATTCTTGAAGTTTATAAAAATGTTTACCAGGATCAAACATATCAAGAATGAGTTGTTCAACAAAACTACAAAACGGCCACCGGCCATCCCCATCATGATCAGAGCTGTCTTCATCAGTAACAGCATCAAACTGCATAGAAAGTCTACATCATTTACTAAACCTAATATTTAATAGGGAAAAATAAAACAGGAAAAGAAACTAATGCATCTTGAAGAGAAAACAACCAGGGAAAACTCCTGTATTCTACTTGCAACCTACAAACTAGATTTGCCAGCTTTTTAACAGTGTAATTTCAAATCCGAAAATAACTAATACTGCATAGAAAGTGAGATATATAATACCTTACTCGAACCTAACGGATCAGGACATGTTCCCCTTGGAGTTGATACATTGTGAGCCGGTGATACCTCTGCATCTCCGTCATCAGACCATCCTTTCGATTGATCTTTCGAACTTATTTTAGCTTTTCGCTTCAACATATTCAATTCTCTAGCACTTGGCCTTCTTTTAGACATGACATTAGGTACCATGCGTGAAACAAATTGCTGGATGTTATGTACAGATGCTGACGTGTAATATCTATTGTCTAACCCATTCCCATGGGGGTGAGATTTGTGAACAATAAGGTCCTCATCTCTAATCATATCACTGACATCCATGAACTGCTCACACATATCCAAACCTGAGTATCACAACCAATTCAGGTATAAGGAAATCATAAGTGCAGAAATTATAACAAATCAACTTCAGTAGCCTCTCAAGAATTTAGTAAGCAGAAAACTGAAGGTGAAGAAATCAAACATGCAACAAATAGACCATTTCTGAAGTAAAATATAAGCCTATAACAAAAGGAAACACCTGCAAATTACAAAAAGGAATAAACCACACAAATAAAAAAGCAATTCTTTACAACACAAGTCTCACTTTACACCATACAACCTTACTTAAACCTTTAGTTAGCAGGAATAGGAAAATAATCACAGCAAGGCTCTATTTATGTCCAATACAAAATCAAAATTTTGAAAAGGTTTTGCATACGAACGCTCCTCCACCTATTGATTGCATTCCTTCCATGTCAACAAATTAATGAATTAAAGCCATTCTTTCTTAACATTGATGGCAAACTTCGTTGGAAAAATGACTTCACCCTCATTCTGCATTATGTTAGCATCAAAATATGGGGAAGCAGTAGGACCCCACCCACAACTTTCATCTAAGATGTTAAAATCCCTTTTAAACCATTTTAAAAGGTGAAGCATATTCCAAATGTTAAAGGGAAATAAATTTAAACTACAATATCCCAAGAAGACCAACCAAGTGTTCAATGATTAAATCCAAAATTACCTTAAAAAATTGAATTGACTAGTTTATGAAAGAAAACAAGTAACATGTTTTCAATGCAAACAAAACAACTATCCTGATAATTGGAATAACGGAGACGCACAATGCAGCAACCTATCAATGGTCCTCAGTCTAGTTAATTAAGCACCTTTAAGTAACATCAGTTAAAGGACCAAGTGAGACAGCTTCAACCAAATGGAAATTAATTGATAACTTCCTCTTTTTAAAAAACCATGTTACATCATACAATATCTGAATGCAAAACACCTAACCTAAACGTCGTTTTAGATTCTGCTTCTGGCGAGCCAATCTCTCTTTAGGGTTCTTTGAGTTATCGTTAGCAATATCGTACTCCTGCATTGGAAATGGATTTCAATGTTTTCATTAGCCAAGCAAATGCACATGAAATTAAACACATAAAAGGACCAAGGCAGCAAAAGATCAAGCATATAATCACAAGGCATACATTACAAATCGAAGGGAAACATATTTAGTGGCAAAGAATACATGGGATGGTGGAGAAACCACCATTAGTATAAAGTGCCGATTTACCCCAGCTTCTTTGCTCTAAAAAGCTGAACAACATTTAAATCTTTCTAAATTTTAGAAGTCAATTTCCAGAGGCCAGAAGTGTCAGCTCTAAGTTGGAGGTTTTATACAGAAAGAGGGGGGAGGGGGGGGGGGGGGCATTGAGAAGTTGATCAGAGACAGATGACAATAAATTTTTTACTAAATAAAATCATCCTCAGTTGTTTCAAATTTTATTTTTATCGACAACACTTTTCAAATAATTGTTGTCCAGAAGCAACTATCTTCAATCAACCAAACAGGCAACTAACACTGTGTTGAATAATTATTACAATTAGAAGACAACAAATGCCAGAATAACATATACTCCAAGCAACACAATGATGCTAATTGTCATAGTCAGAATAAATACCATTGAAAATATATAATATAAATTAAAAGTGAAAGGACATCGGAAGAGAGTTAAGTGCAACATTTTAATGAGATAACCCAGAAAACTATTTGCATACATACTATATTACTACATAACTCAAGTTTAAGCAATTCTGTGTATTCAAAGAGAACATCCAGAGAAAAAATCATAAAAGGTTGAAAAAACATCCTTGATCTTGTTTACAATAAGCAAAGCACTTTTACAAAACCGGAAAGGCAATCTACCTTTCGCTCTACTAACAAAGAAATTAAGTAAAAATAAATTCAGAACATTTATTTCAAAGGGGAATAAAAAAACGCTAATAAAGAACACTACATGAGAATTAGACTAAATCTTTCAACAAAAAAGGGAGATTATTCACCTGTCCACCTGAGGCTAACAAAGCACCAAACTCCAAAACCTTATTAATTTCAAAGCTGTTACAAAATTATATTGAAAGAGAGATATATCAGTAAAAAAAAGAAAGGATATATCCTTGGAGATACAATTATCCCGAAAAATATGAACAATCTGTGCGAAGTAAAATGTTTTTGCATGCATATTGTAAAGATTCAGTACAATAGAAAGTTGCAATAAAAGGAAATCTCATACACAACCTGTTAAATGAAACACCTGCCACAAATTTAGAACATAAGTCAGGTGATGCCACCAAATCTTCAACAGTGCCAGATATCCCAGCACCATTCATCTTTTCTCCAACAGAAGATAATAAATCAGCCAAAGAAGTATGCTTAACATTTTGAGCAATAGCCCCTATGGCATGGGCAGCAGCAACCCTTGTGTCCCAATTTTTACTACGAAGATACTGGGAAACCTGATTGCACAAAACAATAGTACTTACTTAGATGATAAAATACAAGACATGTAACTCTTACAAACAACCGAAACGACCATACCAGTGTAATAGTCACTGATAAAAGATTCATATGAACACACACACACACACACAAAAAGGAGAAAGAAAGAAGATGGAAATCAATAACTAAAACAATGAACATTTCACACAAGAATCAATCAAAATAAGCCTAACCATTTTTTTGATCAATCTCCTCTACTATATTAAACCACGTAGAACCTGAGCACATTCAAAATTTAACACAATTGTACTGCATTTTACGCATAAAAGTCTGAGAAAAATTGCCTTTAAAACTAAAATTGAAGAATCTTCTGTTACAACTTCAATTACCAGGTTGGAAAAATAAATAGGTTCATAACATCTTGAATTGCAGCAACCTAAAAAGTCCAATTTTAAAAGAACAAATAAATATAACTTAGAAATTCCAAAATTAAAAACAAAAAACAAAAAAAGTTTCAAAACGGCAACTAGACTAAAGGCCCAATCCACATTGGGCAAAAAGGGAAAATACATGGATAGAAAAGGAAAGGAGGGTGGGGGAATCTAAATCCATGACATTAAACACAGCACTCTTACTTATTCTCCTTAGAACAACAAGAAAAACCAACCATTTTCCATAACAAGGATCAAATTCCACTTTTAAGCCCTGTACTATAAACAACCAAATGCAAAGTAAGGCTAGCTATTAACAGCTTAGGAAAGAAGAACATTTAGAATAAATTCCTGATAACCCTATTATTAGCAAAGTTCACTGACAATCCTAAAACACATAAACTGAAAAAAGACTTTAATCCATTTCTCTATCACTTAATAGTCTTCAACTTCATAAGTACTATACAAGTACACAAACCAGCTTAGCAACTTCAGCTTATTTACTTAGCTTACTGGACTACTAATTCTGCCATTGCATTATGAAGCAACAATCCCATGTTCCAAGATTTGCATTATTAAAAATATACTATTTAATAAGTAAATCATTTTTTGCAATGCAGATATATATACAAGGAAAAAAATGATTATAACAAATTAATAGAAAAACAAAAATCAGAGAAATGTAGCTATTTTTCTTCCATAAAATAGCATAAATTCTAAAAGCTCCAAAATTGACAAATAAGCAGCAAACAAAAAAAAAGTACTTATTACACAAAATTAATAGCTAAAATGCAGAAAAACTTATAAATTATAACTAAAAATCAGAAAATTGAAATCAGTACCTTCTTGAGGAGAGAATTCAAGTCCTGCGGATGCGATTTGGCAATCTCCCCAATCTGTCGCGCCGCAGTGAATCTCGTCGCTTGTGTTGAACCAGCTTTTTAGAACGAAATCAGTCAAAGAAACAAAGAAAAAAATGCTTCTTGAAATTTGAAAAGTTGAATTAGATCCAAATTCAAAAAGGAAAATGTAAGAAACAAAAAGGATACTGTCCAACAGAGTGAGTAAGCGATTGAGACGCGATGATTGTTGCTGAGCCATAAAGCAGAGACGTCGTGGGATTACAATTCGTCACTAGTTCTTCGGCATCGTCTTCGATCATCAATTTTGAAAAGGTATATATCAACAAGAAATTTTCGTTTCTGGAAGAAAAACGAGATATGAAGGAAGTGTTAGATTCGACGTCGTTATTTTCCTCTCAGTGGGAATCTGTTTGGCTTTCGTTTTCTCCACTGCACTGGTTATAAATTGTTAAGGTTTTTTTTTTCTTTTCTTTTCGATTCGAAACTTGAGGATAAACAAAAAGAGAGAGATGGTGGGGAAGTTAGGGTTACCTGCGAAACGGCGGTGAAGTTTTTGATGATTTTTAAGGAAGAGGATGACGATGCTGTTTTTTTTTTTCTTTTTTTTTTTTTTCTTCCTGCTTTTTTATTTTCATAAACTGTGATAATATAATTAAAATAAAATATATATTGATTTTAATTTAAAAACAATTTTTTAAAATGTATTTATTTTTTAGAGAAATTCTACTCTACTAAATTACTAATCCATTTTTCTCTATTATCATTTTTCCTTTTTCAATTTTTCGTTTATAAAAAAAATTCCCTTTTTCAATTCAAAATTATATTTAAAAGAAAAGTCGCCTTTTTTGTTTCATTGAGTAATATTCTTTTTTTTTTCATTTATTAATATTCACGTTATTCTTTTGAAAAAAAAAAATTAAGAGACGTTATCTGGATTTTTTTTGGATTGTGCAAATATATTTTGACGTTGGCGGGCCAGAGCCTTTTGTTAGTTTGGGCGTCCAACCAAAAACCGAACATTTTAAGCCCATTTAGGCCTACAAAAGCCGAGGCAATCATTCATTTGGAGTCCATTTAGGGCTACAAAAGCCGAAGCCCAAAGCCAATTTTAGCCTTGGGCTTGGCTTGGGCTAAAATTTCTAAATCTCCTCACAAGTCACAACCAACTCCTAGTTGTTGTTTTGCTTTCTAGTTTTCTCATGTTCTCCTGTTTCTTTTTCCTATTCTATGTAACTAGAACTAGAAGGGTCTTTTAATACCAACAAGTGGTTGGTTCAAGTGGTTTGACACTTGTTCCCCTTAAGTAAGGTCTCGGGTTCGAGTCTTATGAATGGAGAAAACAATTGTTGAGAGAGCTTTGCCCCCATAGTGAACCAACTCGGTTCGAACAAGTTTAACTTGTAAATATACCGAAAAAAAAAAGGTTTTGCGTCCTCATGTTTCGGAGGACTGGCACGGATACCCAGTTCAATCGATTGAATCAGCTAGTCAGGTATTTTTATTCATTACTCTTCATTCCTTTATACCTTACTTATAATTTTAAGTGGTGTCCACCCTAATTTGATTATGATGTCCACGCTCAATTGATGAACTCATTAAGTATATAGGCCACAATCCTTTTTTTCCCAATTTAACAAGCCCATGAACAAAAGGCACACAAATCTCAGAAAAATCTAAAATAATTTTAATTAGAGAAAAAAAAAAGGAAGAAAAAGAATGCTCAAAACCTATTCAGTCTGTAGGATTGGATCAACCCTGTTCTATTGTCTCATCGAGGAAAACATGATAAGTGTGTCTAGATTTTGGATCATTGTAACTAAAATGGTCTACAAGCTAAAGAAAATGTTGTACCCATCCTGAAAAATAATCCATTATCCGCCACTTATTAAAAACTTACCAAATACCACTAACAAGATATAGATTTTAGGACAACATATTTCGTTACTATTATTTGAACTTTGCTAAGCATAAACACGTAAATTTTTAAAATCTAGGTAGCCAAACACTTAGCTTTAGCTTCTAGGGGCAGTTTTAAAAGCTGGACTAAACACCCTAATGTTTTTTTTGACCTTAAAAAAGACAGTTTCTTCTTCTTCTTCTTCTTCTTCTTCTTCTTCTTCTTCTTCTTCTTCTTCTTCTTCTTTGGTCTAGAAACCAATTTTTATCGAATGCATTTACTATCATTATTATATATTTTTGATGATATTAAAACCACCCCTGATTAGGTTAGAGGAAATCCCGAAAAAACCGGGGTTATCTGAGCTGAATATGTTTTGGTCATCTGTTTTGCACTATTTGCCTGGGTTGAAATTGTCATTCTATTCCTCATTTCGACCAATGAAAGCGCGACACATCATCACCCATACCTACCCCTTCTCTCCATTTCCCCGCTTCTGTCCTCCATTTTCTTTCATTTGGTTTAAATGAACCAGCAACAGTTGCAGCCGGCAAAAAGAAAAAAAAAAGCTGAATTCTCTGTTAAATTCTCAGCTCTGGGTTGATTAGATTTCCCTGATGGGTTCTAGACCCTTCCTTTTGACTTTCCCCTTTTTTATTTGTATTTATCTCCTCTTTTCTTTCAATTCCTGTTCCCTCATTTTCCTCTCTTCTTTTGGTCCATTTTTCCTCCTTGGGTCTCTTTTGTTTTCCTCCAACAAGTATGATTTCTCTTCCTTTTTGTTTGATCATTTGGTGTTTCAATTAGACCTGGCAATTCATGTACTGACACGACACGACACGGGTCGACACGAGATACGTTTAGTCGTGTTCGTGTTTGGCTTATCGTGTCTCGTGTCTGAATCGTGTCGGACACGATTAAGATTATCGTGTTTCGTGTCGTAATCGTGTCAAGACACGATTAACACGTTTAAGACACGAGTGACACGTTTTAATTAACGGGTTAACACGATGACACGAAAAATCCGTTACACGACACGTTAGACACGCCTAATTAAAACCTTAAATAACTTATATTTTGAATTTCTAATATACCCAAATAATTATTATAAAAAAATATATTAAATTATCTTTAATTATATATATAATTATATATATATAATTTAGTTAATTGAAATATTTGAAAGATTGTATCGTGTCAAACGTGTCGTGTCGTGTCAAGACCTATTACACGGCTTAATCGTGTGATGTCGTGTCGTGTCCCGTGTACACGTTTATAAACAGGTCTCGTGTTCGTGTTTAGATTTCTTGACACGATTATTAATCGTGTCGTGTTCGTGTCAGACCTAATATAAACAGGTCTCGTGTTCGTGTCAGACCTAATATGTGTTTATACCCTATGTAAACACGACACGAAACACGAATTGCCAGGTCTAGTTTCAATTTTTAGTTTTGCTCTCTTCGTTTGCTCCAAATGTTATTCTGCTTCATTATTTTTTCTTTTCCTATTTCGGCTGCCTTTGTTTTTCTTTTTTGATCTTCTTAATTTGTTTTTCTTTATTGGGTTAATTCTCTGTTCTGTTTTGATTTTGTTTGTTTGTATCGTTGTTGTATTTTGTTTGTGGCCATTTTTTTTGCTTGATGATTGTTTTGCCTCTCCTCCTCATTTTACCTGATTTGGTTACCTGATTTGGTTTACCCCTTTTTTGTTTCCTCTCTATCTCCTAATGCTCGGTCCTTCTCTCGGATTTTCTTTGCTCATTCTTTTTGTTGTTTGTTCAAGGACAAGGTTGAGCTCACCTTAGTTTTTCTATTTTTTTTAGTTTTCCTTCAAAAACAGATATGAAAGATAGAAGAGAAGAAAATTTAGGGGTTTCTTTCTACTCTCTTTATGGTTCAATTTTTGTGTGGTTTTGTCCTTTCATCATTCTTATGTTTGTTCTTGATTTTACCATGTTTGTTTTGCAGGTTTAATCAAGTATATCAGGGTTTGATCTTGACATTTGAATTTTAAGGTTCCTTTTCTTTCACTTCTTCGTTATTTGTAGTTTGTTGGTCTGAGTAATAAGTTTAGAACCATAAACAGAAATTGATGATTTGGTTTCATCCAATTATTTTGCAGGATTCAATTATTTTGATAGTTACCAATTATTTTATTACTGATTTTCATAGCTATTCATCACCCACTTGATCATATGAAATTAGTCAAGTAATTTGGGTTTAAGGCTTTGCTCGGACTTATTGTTACTACTTTTGTATATAGTGTAGGAATAAAGCCACGGGAAGGCAAGGCCTTGGCATGTGTGTCTCAGCTTGGTAAGGTCATTGTTAGGGACTTCCTTTTAAATCTCTTTGCCTTTTTGCAAGCTGTTGGTTGCTTTGCTTAGTGTTTGGTTTGTTTCTTTTTCTCCTAATTAATTATCTTTTTTTTTCAAGAGCCTGCAGGGTTCTTCCCATCTTTGCAAACCCAATTCTCAAAAGCAAATTTTAAGAGGAAAAACAAAGGTAATCAATAAAAAGCTTTTGAAAAATCTTTTACTACTGCTATTACCCTATTACCATTGTAATTTTTATATTAGACTCTGGAATATTTTCAACTTTATGATTTTAATTTTGTGATCAGGCATCTTTTTATGATTGTTGATTCTTGAATGTCAAAACACAACTGCATTGTTTCTTTTGAATTGCAAAAAGCTTTTCATTCATGTAAATATGGGGCATCTAAACAAGCAGTCATTGTTTTCCATGGAGCAATCCTACTGATATATGCTACATATTATAAAGAGTCTTCCTATTTGAGTTTAGTGTTTCTTTGGACAATTAGCTGCTGCATGGAAACTGAATGATATAAAAACATCAGCCTTAAGTTGCTTTTGGTTTAGTGATCACATTTGTCAACTAATGCTTTCTTGCAATTGGTTCTGCTTGCTAAACAGGATGTTCCAGCATCTGTGTTTGTGAACTTTGAAACCATAAGAGAGATTACTCTGTTATGCAAGGAAATTTCTCCCTCTGTTCTCCTTTTTCAAGCTTTGATATGATTAACAAAATATCTTTCTTATTTTTTATTGATTTTACACTTCAATATTTGGTTTCATAGGTATCTTTAGTGAAGCTTAGTTTGCATTAAGCTTATCAGACTCTTCTTTATTTGGTTGGGACAAACATATTCTACTTTATTTCTACAGGTATGTTATCAGTTAAAATACTTGGGTGTTCACGAAGGTTATTTTGGTTACTATTCATTTTGAATTTGATGCCATGTACAATGATTTCCTACCTATGTTTTATGGAGTTATACAACCTTCTGGTAATATAAGTTTGACTGAATTGAATGTTCAATATATAGCTGAACCCTTGACTAAAACCTTAAGCAAAAGCATCTATATAATAGTTTTGTTGTTTTTAATTTGCATTGAGAATAAGATGAATTTATGCCTTTGAATGTTGAAAATTTTGTGTCAGATAGAGATGTGTTCACCTGAGCATTATTGATTCCCTTATTGTCTTAACGATTCATTTGTCTGATTAAATCTTTGAGGGAAACTACCTTTCTTCTACTCTCGGTTGTTTTGTTATCTCTTTGTTTACTCCTTTCCATTTCTTACATCATTTGGGTGACTTCTTTTGTGTTTCTCTATACTGTTAGATTTTCCTCATGGCTTCCTCTTCAAAGCAAAAGGTAACTGAGTTTACTGTATTTTCTTTTTCTCTGTTCAGAATGTAATTTTCTTTGGGAATCTATTGAGTTATGACTAAAGATTTATTTTGGTGGCTGATTGACCTTTAAATGTGTTGATCAAATATGTAGATCATGGGTGTGCCAGTAATATTAGACAAATTGGCCAAATTGTCCAGTTTTTGCATAAGCAAATTGAGGTAAAGTTAAATCTTTTCTCTTTACGTCAGATGAATATGGTTTTTGTTACTTAATGACTATTAGATGTGATAGAGCTAAAAAAGAAAGAATGAAGCTTTAACAACCTATCAATTGTTTCTCTTATATCAAAACTTTAGATTTATTTTCTATCAAAGCTTTAAACTTCACTTTTAGTATGGTTTTTAATATGAATGTGCTCTTTAGGCAGATCAGATTGTTTAACAAATTATTATACAAGTTTAAGACACATCAAATTGTTTAAAAGATTCTTTGATTATTCACAATTCAAAACCACTAGGTTTAGGATTTGCATTCCTCTTCTTTGTGCCTTTTTGGTGTGATATTTTTATCTCTTCCTACTCAAATCGTAGTGCTATCTTAATTCAACTTTTTGGTGTAGGATTTGAGGATAGCACATGTGGTAGCTTTAGTTTAAAGAATATTAATCAATTTCTTTCTGAATTGAGGTTGTTGTGGAAAATATGCAAATGGGCCCAAAGTTCTTGAGGAACCAGAGGTATATATAAAGGAGGTCATGTAGTCATGTTTTCTTTGTTAGTTTGTTGGTGCTTAATTGACTACAAATGGTTATATAGCTTTCAGTTATACCCCATTATGTTTTTTTAATTATTTTTCATCATTATAATTTTTTTGTTATTTTTCATTAATAATTATAGTTTCTTATTATCATGCTTCTTCCTTCTAATCTCATTCTGATGCTTTCATCTTAAATTTCTTTTGATCAACTTCAGTTATTCTTTGGTTTTGATAAGTTTTCTTTTTGGGGGATTTATAAGGTTATAACTAACTATATGCTTATTGTAAGTCACATACTGTAAGTATTTGAATGCTTACATGTTGATTTGTTTACTTACTTTTGCAGGCTAAGTTGAAGATGAGGTATTATGGTAGAGCAAGCCATTATGGCAGCAGGCAAGATCCATTGAGGGTGAGGAAGAAATAAGTGAGGATCACTAGCCTTCACCAGGTCAAGATTCATTGGTTGAGTCTATTGTTGCCATCCAATCTGTTTAGAATTTGATGGTATGGAAGAAGGAAATTACTGAGTTATATGTCCAAAGGAATGAAAATTTTGAATTGATTACTAAATTCAAAGCGTCCCCGATGCCCTGACTCTCCTCTTAGACTGACCCACTCATCAATCTCATCTGGAGCCATATGTAGTGTTTAACTGTTAATCAAAGGAATCATTTTGTAGCTTCAGAGATAAACTGATGTTTGTATATGACAGCCAAAGCTTAAACTGAAATCTTACACTGTTTTGCTTACAAACTTTTGTTTCTTTTGTATCAATCATATTAATATGATGCATGCCTTGATGTCATTAGTGCTAGCTGCATATCTTTAATTGCCGCTCATGAAACAATGGCCCTTTTGATATATCATGCCAAGTTACTTATGGTTTATGATGATATCCATGTAAATTCTTATATGATATTTGCAATGTATTATTATAATATTATATGTTAGTATTAAATATCTTTTGGTCTAATTACTACTCCTGCATATGTTACATTCCTCCACATGAAACTATGACCCTTTTAATTAAGAGATGATATCAAGTTGGCTTTCATATATAATAGCTATGCAGTTTATATACACTAGGACTCTGTCCACGCTTCGCCGCGGGCGGGTGTCTGTAATTTGTTAATGGTGAAGGGATTTATTGGCATTGCAATAGCAATTGTTGGATTGTCAAAAAGGAAGTCAGTTTTTGGCACGGTAGAGGTTCTGCGCAATTGTTGAAGTAAAGATTCGAGTATAAAAATCAAGTTGATGCTTGTGTAGTAATGGAAGAAAGGTTTGAGCGGATGGATTTATTCAAAGATCTTTGTTGATCATTGATTATGATGAATACTTACAATCCACAGGGAGATTTTAGTGTCATTGATGAACATGGTGCAAGATAGAAGGGTGCACGTGAATATAACTGATTAATATATATCAAACTTGGTTAAGTTGAAAGAATAGTATAAGTATAATATAACTGGAGATATTCATCGTGATGGGAAAAAAAGTAAAGTTATTGCGTTAAGAATTTATATTATCTGCATCTTAGAATAGGATAAGGAGGAGCTCTGAATTGGGTCAAAGCTTGGGTTCTATAAAGGGTAGAAGGTATATTGGGGGGGGGGGGTGGATTTGATTGGAATCTCACTCTGACGGATTACAATAGGTAAAGTAAATGGGTTCATTCCGAAGATTACCCAAAGGAATACAATTTATAAAGCAAGTTAATAGCATTCAGGGGACTAATATACGGGACATAAAATTCAAATTGTTTCAAATTGGCCGACTAATATATAACCAACTCAAAGACATCGTTTTCCCGAAACTAATACATAACCAACCCAACTCAAAGACATTGTTTTCCCGAAACTAAGGTAAATGGGTTCATTCCGAAGATTACTCAAAGACATGTTTGTATGTTTGAATGTGTAACAACAATGTTCCCAAAAAAAAGGAAAAAATAATGCAATTCCTAAAACCGTATGTTTCGGAAAATATAGATAGGCCTCAAGCCCAGCAACATTAAGCTTCTAATCTGAACAATAATTTGTTTAATTCATTAGACATTAGCCTTGTGATACAATATTTTCATGACACTTCTCCTGCGAACACTATTAAGAAAAATAAGAGTAAACTATCACCATGAGCATATATTATTGGTTATAATCAAATTATATAAGTTTCAAGTTAAGAATTTTTTCCACTGAAGATGGAAAATCTCCAGGGCCACTCCACCATTAGTGAGACAGTATACTTTTTGTTTCCTTAGGGCTTATATATATACATATTAAGAATATTAAGAAAAATAAGAGTATATTGAAGTCATCCCAAAGATATATCCATTCACCCTTAAAACATACCCATAAGAAATATAGATATATTTTCATATATATTTTGATCATCTAACATAGTTGACAAAAGTTCAACCCCAGTCATATATGTTTACGATCTAACAAAAAAACAGCCTTCAAAAAAGGATCGGGCATTTTCTGGAATTCACAACAGATATACAAAAGATTAACCCCACCTGATTTCTTCAACAACAATAAAGATAATCCGGTCCACAAACAGCATCTTCCACAAAGCACATTCCTTCTAAAAACCCTTCAAACATATCATTCATTTCAGTTCTTGAATGATGGTTCTACCACTGAGAGAAATTAAAGACACAAAATAAAAGCAGGAAAAGATATCAGGATGAAAACAACTCATAGCAAGCAAAAACCAGAGTCGTCAATATTCAAGAGAGAAATAACTTTCATATAACTCACCATTCTTTCCTCTCCTTGTCTTTAGGAATAATAATAATACCGATTCTCTATGGTTAGTTGATTAAACAAAAAGAGGAACGAATCAGGAAAAGAAAGAGAAAAAAATAAACGATAAATCAGAATGAAGCATGGCGCAAACATGCATATTAGTGTCAATTCACGCCCAAAAAGCAGTATAGAGATATTAAAGTGTGGAATAAGTGATTTGTAGAGCAGCTACCTGAATAAAATAGTGAGCACAAACTGTTAAATATATCTGAGAATCAGGATAAAGAAATAATTAAAGCACTTTTAAGCTTTAATGCCATTGAGCTATTATTTTCTCTCTCTCTACGAAATAACATGCTCTTAGAAGCTGTCTTTTTCTTTTCTTTTCTTTTCTTTTCGTTTCTTTTCAGGACGGTTTGTTAATGATGTAGGATTTAAAGAAGGAATGAAAGGTGATCAGAACAATTGATGCTCGATTGGCTTTGTCTTCAGAGATATAGGTGGCAATATATATATATATATATATATATATATATATATATACACTGAGACTTAGCTCAAATGATTACGAACAGTTAGCCATTGAGTTAATCCAAGCATCAGTTATTTCTATATTAACCAAAAATCAATACAGGTCAGACCAACCTAATGCAAGAATCAGTTATAACTCTCAGCATATATTCCTCTCACTCAATTGCAGCTCCAAAAGTGACGAACAGTTATAAAACCAACCTTTCCCAACCAAAGTGTTTCAAAATAAAATAGACAAAAACAGTCAAACAACAAACTCGAGAACATGGATTTAAGTTCATCCTTGCAAAAAAAAAAAGGTCAAGAAAGCCTGATATAAAATTCAATTGATATATACCTCAAAGGTAGATATCAAGTCGGAATGCAGCAAAAGAAAAAAATAAAAGCATTTAGAGCCATGAAAACATCCATATTGGTAGCTAACCTTATCAGTTTCACCAGTTTCTGCTCCCTTCCCTCTTCCTCTCTACTCCCAAGCCTTGTTTATTATTGATATTCTTCATATATGCTTGAACAGGCTCTAATCTACCGTATTATCATCAAAATTTTAGTAAGTTAATCTTAAAATGAGAAGAAAATATTTCAAAAGAAATAATGAAAAATATAGCTTTTTCTTCTTAAAATTATGATAAGGACTAAAGAGCTATAAATTAGTACAAACCTGCTCAGAAATACAAAGACCAATTCCTTATTTGCACCCATACTTACTTCTTTAATAGCTAGAAGACCACAGAGAAAGAACAAAGGAAAACTTAAAACTGCTTATCGAAAAAAAAAACATTCTTCAACGATGATCACAGAAATATGCCTTTTAATTTAAAGGTATTACAGGTCAAACCTTTCACTATAACAATGATTTGATCACACCAATTCTCTTCATCTCCCTTCTCTCACACCAATTCTCAGCAACCAAAACCAAGCATCTGATAAAGAGAATTTAACAATGAATGTAATAGACCCATTTAGTAACCTGCCATTTACAAATAGGCATGCTTTTTTAGGCAGATTTCTGATCAGGCAACAAACCAAAAATATAGAACAAAATTTGATAAAGAGAGCTGCAATATAACGATAAATGGTGTTCATCTGCAAGCAAAGACAGCCCCAATATAATCATGTTGATCTGAAACCCAAAACTAACTGAAATAAGAACATCACATAAGGTTATAGTCTCAACCAATAATAATAAGAGTGTAGAAGTCAGCCCATCTCCTTTACTTCCCTCTACCAATCCTACCGGAAATGCTTCCAACATCATCAAGCTCTCATTTCCTTTGGTCTCTTTGTCTTTCCTTCAGTGCAGTGAAACAATCTAATTAAGACAAACTGAAATAAAGAATCAAGTTGGCCTATTGAATTGAGCATGAATAAAAGAAGAATGAAAGCTCTCGTGCTTAATCTAACTATAAACTATAATAGTTCTACTTTTCAATTTGCAACTATTTAATGCAAATATGGTAGCATGAGAAGTATACACAAATCCAGAAGGTTCGATAGGAATCATAAATCTGAAAACAGGACATATATATCCATGATTCAAAAAACAGTATATAGGATAGTTATTTGCTTTCTCTAAATTTTGACATCATAAACACAACTCAACTTGTTAGAAACAATTATACTTTTAGACTATTGATCTAAAGAATGGTATATAATCAATGATGGTAATACATCAAGGTCCCCATTTATATTCATTACCTCAAATCAAACGATGAGGCCAGCACATAGCTTTTAACTTGCCAATTTGGAAACAATTTTTTTTATATTTTAACTCTCCTTTTATATCAGAGTTGGCTGACCCAGGTAAGTAACTAAGGTAAATTAATTAGGGTTTAGCATACTTACTTGTCTGTGACCACGGATGTATTGAAAACAAAGCTCCTAAGGGTCCATTACGATTAAAGACAATAATAATGGATAATGAAATTTGGTTTTGAAGGGTTGTCCTATAGTATAAATATACTTTAGTGGGCAATCTTATCATTAGGGCAGCACTTCAAAACCAATTTCATCCTCTGTTTTTATCATTTTGCCTTGAGGTCAAAGATTTGTAGTCATCAGCAGGTCACTGGAAATGTCGTGCAGCAGTAGTCCCTTTCCCCGAGATATGGTTTTAAAACCTTTCTTTTGTCTGAGTACCCCCATTACTCTTGACGTTACAAAGATTACCTGCATGGAAAGAGTGGCTAACTAAAACATTATAGATAATAGATTAAAAGAAGGTAGAAGAAATGCTTGAATATTGGTCACACCTTGAGTGGAGTTCATAGCGTCATAATTATTCGAGTCAATTAGCTCTGCTGGATTTTGATTTCCTTAGATAGCCTTGTAATCTGGTAATCTACACAAAACCCTAGCACACGGCTAAAGCAACTAAATTTAAAAGTTAAATGTCTTAAGAAATGCAACCAAGGCACTTCTATCCTGAAAAATGTTGTGGCAAGTCCGGACTAAAAATGACTACTGTAAACCTCCTATGCTAATGGAAAACAAAAAACAGGAGAGATAAAAAGAAAGAAAAATGGACATACTTCATATTGTCACAAAGTTAAAGAAATGGCATGTTACCAAGAAAGAAGTAAAATTTTATAGTTGCGAGCTCCAACACAATTCACCACCCAGACACAATGGTGGTCTATCATGACAACACATCTTTGACCTACACAAAAATAATGTAACTAAGATAAGTTATTTCTCATACTATCAACTTGATTCATTCTCAAATTTCCAATTTAGTCAACTGAAAAATAGTAGCTTTGTTCCAAACCGGCTAATGGTATCAAAGATGTATATCAAAGACCTTGAGACTTCACACTTCACAGAAAAAGATTGCAAGAAGATGAACAATCATTTTCCAACGCTGATTAAATCCAAACACAGTCCAAACTGATTTGCTCCATATTTCTTAGATCTTACTTAATGACTACTTGATTTCTACAACTCATTCATCAACATTTGGCATAAAAAAAGGTGTAAGAAAGATTAAAGAGTAAAGCACGAATAAGAAACAGACACATACAATATGCAAAATACAAACCTCGATTCTGAAACATAACTAATATAATTCTCTATTTCTAACTTTTAAATCCAATTCCAGGATCAAGTCATTAGCACATGAAAACACTCTTGTAGAACAAACAATGAAAAGGAATCATATAAGAGCACATTAACAATAAATCCAACAATCACATAACTTAACCAATTCTCAGAAATGAGTGAAGAGAGATAATAGTAAATAATTTACAATACCAAAGTAGCTTTAAGATTAGCCAATCATGCCTCCAGCCACTTGCGACAATCGGGGATCATCATCCCATTCAGCCAACAGATTTTCATATTAAACCAAATGAAAGAAAAGGAACAACTTAATAGTTAACAGAAGTTAGGACTTTGCAAAAGAACAACTTCAAACCTCCTAAAACAAAAAATGATCAGTACTCCAAACAAAGATACAAATTACAAATGCTTAAAAGTGCTCAACAACATTCCAGATTAATGTAATTAGACCTGAAATAAATACACAAGTTTCCAAGCTCTCAAATTCTACCAAAATCTCTTGCTCATTTTCTGCCGCTAATTTCTGCCCCAAATGAAAAAAAAAATTAGGAATAAAAAGGTAAAAGCATGAATAAAAATTTTCAAAACAAGCTTAATCACTTTAAACTTTTTCTTTTAGTTATAATGTAAAAAATGAAAATTTCAAGAGAAAACACCAAAACTTTCCAACTATTTCTATCTAAAGAATTATATTTGATCTAAGAATATAAAATTTCAAATTTCAAAAGAAAAATAACTGTGTTGCTGGGTCACACTCAATTATAAAGCATGACATAATCTGTAATAATGCTGTGCACATAAAATATGAGATCAAGCTAAGGCCTATGTCTAACTATTCCTACTTCTGCATATAGGATAAAGTCGGTACAAAGGTTGCATGTTGACTAAAACAGACTTACAATCTCTGTCCAAGATATCTCCATTAAGTCTTCTTTAATTTCTCGTGTACATCTGATAAAATAGACTGTTGGGCATAATTCCACCACAATCTTTGCCAACTAGCTTCCTTTCTCAACAAAGGACAAGACCACGGACGGTAACGACCATACCTATGTCATTCAATAACAATTGATGAAATTTCTATGATAATAATAATAAGAGCTACAACAATCATCAACAATAATAAAATAATAATAACAGATGAGGTTAATCAGCTTTTGAGCTTTGGCTTCTACAAAAAAGTGAGCAAGTCATGATCGAATATTCCCCTGAAGAGATATTAACCACCTCTAATATATCACATTTGCCATATAACCCCATCCAACAGTAGGAGAAAACAATCAAAAGAGTGAGAACATGAAACATAACACAGGGAAACTGATAAATTTATATTTTCAAAATTTAAAGTAGATATATTCTTAGTTTCTATATTGTTAAAAGTAAAACTAATTAGGAAAATTCTTTATTTAATGTGATGATTTTTTCTAATAATTTTTAAAATTTTTATAACTTTCATAATTAACAATCGATCACAATGTATATATACTTTCCTAAGAGGATGCTTAAAAGTAAGATCTTATTAATTCCCAGTTATTTCCTACTGATAGTTTTGAAACTTCTTAGTGCGTTCCTAATCCTAGCAAAATAATTGATCAACCAAAAGTATCAATGTAGCTTTCCAAGAATATTACACTTTCACATGCACAGAATACTTTTTACTGTTTCATTACAATTTAATACCACTAAACCCCTCCCCAGCAATGACTTTCGCTTAAAATCGAAAATAAAAGAAGGCACTAAATGGCCCCTCTACACAATCAATATCTAAAGATTGAGTCCTTCAGCCGATTTCTTGACTAGTTGAAACCAACTTGTACTTAATCTCTGAGCAAATCAATCTAATTCCTATAGTCTAAAACTCAGTAAAACTTAAACCCTCGGGCTGATTACTGAGTAAAATGCTAAATGGTAACATTATAAATATGAAAGCGATATGTATTCTTCTCGGGTAAACCTTCAAGTTTTGACTATGTAAACCACAGAAATTATAAATACCAAAGCAATAAAAAAATCTTCTTCCAAAGGAGCATTACCAAGTCATAGTCAAAACCATGTGAAATCATTGAAGTTAAGGGAAACTGAGAATTTTCAGTAAAATTAACTCTAAAAACTGATAATGATGATATTCATCAAACTTACTTCTCTCTTAACTGGCTTGTGCGCAAATAATCTGAAAGGATCAAGATTTGCTGCAACTGAGTCTCATTCAAAGACACAACCTTAAAAAATTTTAAATGCACAAATTACAAATCAAACACCACTTTAGAGGGCACCAAAACTATGAAGTAATTGACAATATAAAACAAAGGAAAACTGACCAAACAAGTTAATTTTGCACTGATAGAGTATTGGGGTAAATCGTTAAGCTTTCCTGATCTATTCACCTGCATTTAAACAAACAAACAAAAAAGGAGTGATTGACAAGTTTATAGATCAACCACATTATTCAAAGAAAAAAACTTATAATGTTGCCAACCACAAATCACCCTCCTAAAAATGAGAGCTTACATCCTGTTAAGTAACCACATGATTTTCAAACTCATATTTATCTTTTCACATAAAGTTTGTCCAATGCTTCTGTCCTTACAATTAATGAAATATATATGAATCAGAAGACATATGTGACAAGCTTAATGAACTGCTTTCAAAATCAATCAAGGACAACCCCAATAGATAGCGCCTACCGATAGAGAGAAGAGCCTATGATTAGCTTTTCAGGA
This sequence comes from Corchorus capsularis, assembly GCA_001974805.1. Lineage (NCBI taxonomy): Eukaryota > Viridiplantae > Streptophyta > Magnoliopsida > Malvales > Malvaceae > Corchorus > Corchorus capsularis. The sequence continues at coordinate 24,007 of AWWV01011917.1, read as the reverse complement.
AATTTCCAAACGAACAATTTCAACGAAATCTTTCAATTTCTAAAAATAGTAAAAAAAATAAGAGGAAAGAGAAGAGAGAAGAGATGGAGAGAGAGACCTAGAGAGGGAGATCGACTTCAAAGAGGAGATGGGTCACGAATGTTGAAGAAGACCCGGATGGAGGTGGACAATCACAACAACAGCGCAAGTTAAACTCGACGAACCGAGGTTCTCAGCAAAGGAAACAAAAGCAAGGAAAGAGGAAAGAAACGAAAAAAAAAAACCCAAATCATACCGAATGGAGAAAGCCAAAAAAAAACCCAACACAAAGATTTAATTCGTTGATTGATACTCTGTCTTTCTTCCACAGAACAACAAATAGATGAAACCTAGACAGATAACAAACAAAGAGAATCAAGTGTGAGGAAGAAGCTGGATTGGAGACGCAAAATCGGGTAGAAAGTTAAGAGAGGGTAGTTGGAATTGTGGGAAAGAAGGGGGTGGGGAATAATCATGGAGGCGCAAAATCGGGGCGAAAGTAAAAAAGGGTAGCTGGAATCGTGGGGGAGAAGTGTACCCAGTGATAAAAACGGGTCGGATAGGGAATTGGAGAAGGGAAAACCCGAACACGTGCCCAGTTCCAATAGGCGAATTGGTTGAAAATTGGAGCTCAAAATCGAATAGATTTAACTGTTCATTAGATTTTGAGATGAATAGTAGATTTCAGAGATCCATCTATTATTGTTTTCTTTAGATTTATCACACTTTACTATTCCCTCATCACAAGCGACAAAAATTCTCAGCTACTATAGATTATTCCCAATATTCCTTCAAGAGCAAAAACTTAAATATTTCGAACCATTCTCCTCATACATCAAGTTAGTTAAACATTTCTTTTCTTTTCTAATCAGACATGAGCCCAGCAAACCAAAAGGCAAAAGCCTATTAAAACTCAAAATCCACCAACAAAAAAACACGTTCCGTTTTCCCTTCTTTCCATTTCTTTCTTTTTACCCCTTTTTTCCTGCTTTATTCTAACTTAATCAATAATTTATTCACTCTGTCACTAATTATTCTATACACCTATATTATCACATTTTATCACCCGCGCAGCTTAGCGCGCGCGGGCAAATCCTTGTAATCATAATGAAGATTCAAACACGTGTTTATAATTATACGTATTTCATAGGAGGCCTACGGGTCTAACCAACGTCTCCGTAAGCGCGGGAGTCAGTAAGACTCGTTAGCCCAACCGAACCTGCTTTCCTTTCCCTCTAAATTTTCCTTTCCTTTTCCTCTTTCTCTGTAACTTCTCATCAGCTGGTCAAAACTCTGGAAGCTCTATCTATCCAGAACCTTGTTTCGTTTCTCTCCCCCCATTTTTATTATTTTTATTATATTTCGTTATCTTAGCGAGCAAACTATATACTTAATAAAGACACAACAAATCTGAAATCTTCTCCTACAGTTTGGCATGCACGTAATCTCCTTTGTCTTTTTATTATTATTGTTTTTGTTGTTGTTGTTTTAATCTTCTTTTTAACTGTCTTTTTTATTGTTTTCTCTCCTTATCTCAACTGGGTTCTGCTGTTTCAAACATTTTTTCCTCTGTTTTTCTTGGGTCAAGTTCTTTTTCTTCATTCAAGAATCAAGATCACTTTTGGGTTTTCTTGTGGGTGCAGGATTAACGATCATTTTTGGGTTTTGGTCGCAAGTTCTTCAGATAATTATACAAACGTGCTGATCAGGAACAACTTCAAAGGTGAAGATCAATTTCTGCCTCAAAAACCCTATTCTTTTCTATGATTTATTCTTTGTTGATGGTCATAGCATATTTCATCTTTATTTTTGTGCGTTTCTTTCAAATTTTGCTACTTCTCATTAAAGGGTTAGTTATCATCATATTAGAATGTTTAAACTTTTGATTGAAAAAAGATAAATCAAAAGGTTTCAGATTGAATTGAATAGTTGAAAAAAGTTGACATCTTGCAAAAATTTTGATAGGGTTCTGAAGTAACAGTAGCTTAGATGATGTCCTAGGCTCACAAAGTTTTTTTTTTTGGACGATTTTTCTATATTCTGCTTTTTTCTCTCTTTTGAATTTATTAAATCTAAGTACCCCATGCCTTAATCTTTCTTGCATCTAAAGTTTGGAGGAGTTAGAATCAAATAAAGTTTAAATTCCCAATACGTGGGATCACAGTCTTTTGCAGAGTCCAAATTGCAAACTCTGCTTGGAAATTTTGTCATATAATTTTGTAGGTCTTGAGTAATTTTGAGTTTCAATGTCTGTTTCTTTTCATTTTATCTCATCATCATCTACTGTTCATTCTATTAGAGGTTAACTATGACATACACTGGTTCTATTTCGCTTTGAAATTTAGAAGAAGGGATTTTTATACTGATTTTCAACTGTTTTAATTGTTCAGTGTGTTCTTGTTTATAGGTTCCATCCTGTCATTTCAACCTGTTCAACTTTGTTAACTTCAGAAAATGTCATTTAAACAATTGAAAACAAGTGGAAAAGATATGTCTTTGTCGCCTGAGGAGCAACAAGCAAAGGTACATTCTTGTGCCTGAATTCTTGAATGAAGGAAAGTTGTTTGTTAATTGGTCAAACAGAAATGTTATTTGTCTTCAGAAGTGTTTTATTGATTGATTAATTTAGTGTCACTGATTAGTAACCATCTTGTATGTTTTTCTTGTTCCTTTAGCAACCATTGATAAGAACATGGAGGTAGGTTTCCATCTCTTTCTAGTGATGTATGCATGGGGTTGTCTTCTATTCTATGAAGCATCTAATTTGCAATAGAGAACTGTTATTAGCTAAAACTGTAGGGTTCAGACTCCTGTCATGTAATACTAAATCTAATCTTCATACATTTATCAAGTTTCCTTAATGGGGCCTAGGTATGGCGTTGTAATTTGCTAATTCAATACAAATAACAGTGACAAATGAATGATAATTATATTAAAAACAAATCAGACTTTTTCCCTCTGAATACTATGTAAACATTGGGGGCTATGTTACATGGGAGATGTAAGTTGGTTTTTTATATGGCAAGTTTCAATTACATGCTCTTAAATATAGAGAAAAGGAATAGAGTGGTAAACTGATAAAAAATTTCCTCTGCTTCAAAAGATATGTTTACTTTTTGTCCTTTTCCATAATCCCATTAGAACATAGTTTTATTGTATGATCTTAAACTTTGTTTCCACTTCAGAGGCAGTTTGCAAAAATTCAATCTCATAAGAGTTTCTACTTTCTACTGAGATGTTTGCTCAAGTCTAATAGATTGCATTGTCAGAAGGCCAAACTAATTCAATACCCCCTCCCATTCTCACTTCAGATTGATGATGTCAGAAAACTAATTGGCCCAATAGCTGACAAGCTACCAGTGCTTTGTTCCGATGCATCAATATCAAGATACCTCAGAGCAAGGAACTGGAATACAAAGAAGGCAACCAAAATGTTGAAAGAAACATTGAAGTGGAGACTTGAATACAAGCCAGAGAAGATCCGATGGGTATGCATTCTGGTATTTCCTATTTTAACTTTTTTGCAATGAATTTCAGGTTTCTTAAGAAATCACAAACAGACACACTACAAAAGAATAAAAAGTAGAGAAATTACCAAGTTATTAATTTAGTTGAGCTGTTTGATTGCCTCACATTGGATCTTTTGACAATTATAGTGTCATAGTTTGCAGATGCTCAGCTGGTTTTTTACATTACTTCCTATCCATAATATATTTTTATGGATATTCCACTGCCATTCATACTGTGTTCCTAGGTAGTCAGGTTGATATTACAGCATAATTTCTTCTATTTCTTAATGTCCATCTTTGGCACTCTTCTATTAACAACAATTGTAATTATTAATGGGTACCTGAGAGCTTGAGCTTCTTGGCAGCCTTACACTTCCCCTCTTAATTGTTTAGTTAGTAAAACAAGTATATTTAAGTTGCACATATCATTTTCTTGCTGAGACTATCTTCTTGTTATGCTGTAGGAAGATGTTGCTCATGAAGCCGAGACAGGAAAAATTTACAGAGCTAGCTTCTGTGACAAACTTGGGAGGCCTGTTCTTGTCATGAGGCCTGGTTTCCAGGTAATAGTTGCCTGAATGATCTGGCTTTCACGTATGTTACTGTTCTAGTTTTCTTCGCTATAAAGATTATGATGCATTTGGACAAGTTAACCTTTTCAGAATACAAATTCAGCATCAGGGCAGATCAAATATTTGGTTTATTGCATGGAGAATGCCGTTATGAACATGAGCCAAGATCAGGAGCAGATGGTTTGGCTAGTTGATTTCCAACAGTGGGCAAGGGCAAGCGTATCTATCAAGGTGACTCGGGAAACAGCTCATATATTGCAGGATCACTATCCAGAGAGACTGGCCGTAGGAATCCTCTACAATCCCCCCAAAATATTTGAATCTTTTTGGACAGTATGTTCTTACTTTCTTATCCTTCATTTAATCTTATCGGTTGTGTTTAAACTCAATAATTTGGATCAAATAGGCAAATTGATGCTTATTCTCTATAACCCTATTATCTTGTAAATGCTATAGACACTAACATCTACACATGCATTTGTTTGTGTATACTTGTTCTTTGACACCTTAGCTAGAACCATCCACGAGAGTTACCAGTGTGCTAGCGTAGACAAGATATTTGCTACGCCCCAAATTGGGTGCTTTTATAACAAATTTAAACATCATGAAAAAGCAATTAGATATTGGAGTTATGTCAAGATTTGTCAATTCACTTTCAGTTATCTTCGTTCTTTCTTATCCCTAGTCTAAGGGCTACTTATCTCATCTTCACTATATATGAACTTCGATATGCTCATTGTTTACTTGGTTTGTATGTAATATTTTAGTGAACTGAAACTTTTTGGCAGATGGTGAAGCCATTTCTTGAGACTAAGACGTATAAGAAAGTGCATTTTGTCTATTCTGATGATCTTAAGAGCCAGAAAATTATGGAGGAAGTATTTGATATGGATCAGCTGGATGTTGCATTTGGTGGGCGAAACAGAGCTGGATTTGATTATCAAGTATATGCACAGCAGATGAAGGAAGATGACATTAAAAAGTCTAGTTATACATCACCATCTTATTCAGCATCAATTCTATCTGAATCACGTCCGTCAGAGGAGTCATCTGATATAGACCGAGATTCCAATGATTCAGATGAAGTTGGATTATCATCTAGTGATGAAGCAACTCCTTCAAATTTGGAGTATATTAACAAGAAGACGCAAGAGCTGTCACTCGGATGCAAAGATGTTGCAGTGGCTACAGCAGCAGCAGCACGAGTACAGTAAGCAAGTTGGCTTGGACCAAATCAAAGGTTTCTAGTTAATGACATCCTTCTTTAAAATTTTCAGGAAATCAAATTTCAATTGCGGATATACAGTTGCCAACTGACATTAGATAGCTTGAGCTTTCATGGTTACTTACATACAAACCTCAGCTATATGAAGCACAATTAACTTTCACACCAACCTCAAATGATATATACAATGAATAGACTGATTTGTTTTGCTGGGAGTGACTAATGGATGTAATCTAATATTTTTCTTTCAATTTAATATTTCTCCTTCTCTTTCTAGTGTTGAAAAAGAAAATTAGAGATGCATGTGTTTCAAAGCAAGAAAATGGAAGAAAATTATCTCAGAAAAGTTGTGTTAGAAAGTAGAAACAAAGAATGGAGGCCCCCCATTTAACTTTCTGTGCTTCTCGTGCACATGGCAGGTGACCTTCTCTGCCACCCCCACCCCCCTTCCCTCCCTTCTTTTGTCATATTTGAAAAAGGGAAAAACCTAAAGTTTAAGCAAAGTTTGCAAGTGATGAAAGCTTAATTCAAAGAGAGAAAAGAAAGACACCCAATTGTCCATTTTAACAAACTGCTAATTAAAGTTATCGCCTCCCTTGATTATGCATATTTTAATTCTTTTATGAACTATATTAGCAAAATTTACAACTTAAGAGTTTCAAAACAGCTTAATGCCCAAAATCCGAAGTATCACAAAAAGCACTTTACACCTAAACTTATTTTGGACCAACTTTGTCTCATGAAGTATAAAATAAGGATTCTTTGTCCTCCGTTGTAACAGAATTCAGTCATGTGTATGCATGTAACTGACGGATCTGTTAACTCGAGATTTTTTTGCTGACATGGAAAAATAGGCTCCATCTGGATTTTTATCAATTTCTGTATGGTAAAAAAGGTTGACGTAGGGCTCATTTATAATTGGTGTGGAAATTCTATGTCAGCAGACATTCTCGAGTTAACAGACCCGTTAGTCACCTGTACACATATGACTAAATTTTGTTACGACGAGGGCAAAATGTCCTTAATTCATATCTGAGGGGCCAAAGTTTGGACAAAATATAGATTAGAGAACAAAAAATCCTTTTCGGGATACTTCGGGAGATTTTGGGTTTAAAACTTTGACGATCCATTTTAGTTATAGTTAATTGCCCTTCAAAAATGAGTTTTTCACTTGTTTGAAATCAAAGGTCCATTTCTTGCAGTTTGGTCGAACAGTAGAATTCAACCATTGAAGCATTAAATAGACTTTAACTTTCTATGCACTACACGTCAATCAAGCAAGACTTGTACATATTCCTTCAAAATTGCACTTTCAGCTTTCCCTTGAAAGTCTTTAAATGCTTACTTCATCTTCATTTTCTTTTTTCTTAAGATGCGATAATTCTATCATCTATCAGATGAAGAGACTAATAAATGTAATTACTCCACAAATTAAATTAACAAATACTAATGCAAAGTTGAATGAAACTCAAACGTAATGTTGAACTAAACCTACACATGTTTAGATTTGAGCCTGATTTCTAAAATCATCGGAGCATGCAAAAATCTGTGATTTGAGCTAAATACTCCACCAAAGAATTTGCATTTTTATGTGGAAATTTTTCATACAAGATCACTTTTCCACCATAATATTATATTATGTTCCTTCCACCCTTCTTTTCATTCTTAAACCTATTTGATTATAATTGATTTTTACCAAAACTCTCAAATTGACAAGTTTTGAAACAATAATTCCACAACTCTTTTGTTCAAAATTTAACAATCTCTAATTCAACACATAAGATATATAGCTACTTTTCATTTAAATTCATAATAATTAAATATTAATTGTACTACTCATATTGAACAAATCAACACATGATTTTTTCTTTTCTGTCTCACTTAACTAATCAACACGGTCCAACTCTATAGCAAGGCCGGCATTGGTATAAAGTTATAAACTATACCGTTTGACGTATTATTGTCGAAAATTAATATACAACGGTTATCCCTTTACTCTAACAGTGTGTTTGGATAAATTTTTTGAGGGATCAATAAAAGACTGGATGGGATGGGAAAGGAGGGGCTTTTAAAGAAAATGAAGGGAAGGACCAGTACTTGTTTGGATTGTTTAAAATATAAAAAGTAAGGAACATGAGGGATCACCTAGTATTTTATAAATAAAAGGTTTGTTGGTCCTTGTTGGTACTCCAATTTGGAGTACCAAAAAATATGGACTTATAAGGATCAAGAAGGACCAGTTTGGTCCTTCAAAACTCATGGACCAAATATAATTTCCAATCCAAACATGGGTCATTAACCAAAAAGACCTCCCGTCCTGTCCCGTCCCATCCCATTCCTTAATGGCCCGTCAATCCAAACACACTCTAATGATTAGACAGATGCATTTAAACCTAAAAGGTAAGGGTTCGAGTTCCGATGCGTACAATCATCAAAGAAAATTAATATATATAAATAAATTATGAAATATTCATAGATTCTTAACAATATATAGAGATTTGCAAATCAAGCACTTAAATTTATTTCAATTTTTTTTGGGTGAAATTTCATTTTTTTTTCATTCTTTAATCTTAATTGACAAATTAAATAATAGAACCATTACATAACAAAATAATAATTAAGATGGTCGATCAAATAAGCAAGAGCTTCAAAATTATTTCTTATATATTCAGAAATCTTGTGTGATATCACAAGACAAGACTACTTCAAATGAATTCATTAATCTCCACCTCCCTAACCATACGTACTTATCCAACTACTTCAACTTATTCATAAAATGATTAGATATTTATGACAAGCCTTAAATTTTTATTTTTTGAGTAATAATAATACATATATTTGTTATTGAGTCAAATGCATATGTATGTATCCACAATGAAATTTTTGATGAAAATAATTTCAATATAAAAATAAAGGTACTATTATTCCGGCTTAAGTATAAAAAAGCCCCTACACTTTTTTATATAATCCCTAAACTTTGATTTACACCTGATTAGACCATCAACTTACTAAATTGGTCACACTATCCTTATGATCCGACAATTTCAATCAAATCGATTATCGAAGGTCCAATTGAGAGTAAGTTGAAGTTTAGCATGGGATTTGTTCCATTCTAGTTATATCAAGGGTTTAATTGATTCTAAGCAAAAGTTTAGAAGCTTGTTGACTTATACTCAACCTTTAGATGCTTAATTGATCATTTTAAAAGTACTTCTCCACGAACAAACCTCTATTGAGTCTGGATTAAATAAATACTATAAATAAATTATAAATCTATGGACTAAGCTCTGGGAACAGAGGTCCAAAAAGGCAGCTTTGTGAAGAAAGAAAGAATTAGATAAAATAAAAATTCTCCTTACCAGATGTAGTAATCATCATGGCACAATCCACACGAAATAAAAAATTAATTACTCTATACTTTAATAAGGCTGGTTTTGGTGTTGGTTGTAAAATACTTTAGCATTTTCTTATTCAATGTGGTCACAACTCACAAGCTCTAAAATATGTTAGTACTTGTTATTAATAGTGTTAACATAGTAGTACTTTTATTCTTGCCCACATGGTCAAGAAAGCATAAATCTCCAATCAATGTACCAATAAATCATGATTAATATGTAAGCATACATCATTCATTGAAAAAGGATAAATCACTTCAACCCTTTTTTTCCTATGAAATTAAAGCTAAATCATAATACTAAAATTTTCTTAATCGAGAATATGAACTAATCATGCATCGACTGTTAAGTTGTTAAGTCAGATGAATATCTTTTTGTTAAAATTTTATGTTCTTATGATTGAAATTTAAGTCAAATTTTGAAATGTAATTCATTTTAAAGAAGTAAACTTTATGATAGTGCATGAGTTTATCAGCCTTTAGTAAAGTTTCGAGTTCAAACTTTTTAAGTGGAGAAAATAGGCACTATAAAAGTTTCTCCCTATTCAACATGGGTCGGCTCTAAATTAATCGAACTCAATATAACTATCAAATTTCAAAGGTCCATGAGGAAAAAAATAACGAACTTAATCTAGACATGTTAATATATGTATTTTAAGTTCAATCTTTGAAGCTCTATTGAAAATATTAAAAGATTGCTGGTAAAATGGAGAGCTCCATTTAATTTTTATTCTTAGTTTTTTTAATTGTTTACTTATTACATAGTAAATCTTTACTTAGAAGAATTGTTGATCATAATTTTTTTGTTCATTGTTGGTCATCATTTTATATATATATACTATTGAAAGTATTAAAATGATAAAGAATGATAAAAACCAATGAATAACCTTATGCAAAAAAAAAAAATGTATGTCCATCACACAAAAAAAATGAATAATGATAAAATATGAATAAATTAAGAATAAAAATGAAAAAGAAAAAAAAGAGAAAAAAATATAAAAGAAACACAAAACAAGAATATATATGATGAACTTTCTTCCTTTCTTTGTCAATCTCTCTCTTTCTTTCTCTTCTTTTTGTGCCACCCCATTTCCCCTCTCTCTCTCAAAGCAAAACAATTGAATAGAGAAAAGAAACAAAACCATTACATTACAATTTACAACTTCATAGCTGTTGTTGCTAAAGCAAAAAAAAAGTAAGCAAAAGAAGGAGAAAAAACAGAGCAGGAAAAAGGAGAAAACAGAGGATTCCATTTTGCTCTCTCTTTGCCTTTTGAATATCTGATCTCTCTGTATTAAGGACATTTTTCAGAATTCTGTTCACTTTCAATTCCCCAAGCTTCGAAAGTCTCAGGGTTTCTGGGGTTTTCAGGTATTGTTGGATTTTTTTATCTCTAGGCTTCAAAGTTGGAACTTTTTGATGATGTGATTGAGAGTTTTCAGCTTTGCTTAAAATTTCCTTCCTTTCAATTGAATTTCTTTCTTTCTTTAGCAATCTTGCCACTCAAAAACTCTTAATTTTTGCTTTTCAGGTGTTGAGTTGATCTTCATTTGGTTGCCCTCTGTTTCATTCAATCTCTACCTTTAAGGTAAGTTCACAGTTTTATTTTGTGTAAATTTGTACCTTTTGCATCGAATTATTTGTTTTGTTTTAATTACTTTTTTTTCCCTTTTATTGAACAGATTGGGAATTGGGTGGAAATAAATTTATATATAGAGAGAGATGAGGCTTGAAAGATTGCAAATTGGAGTTAGAGTTAGGAAGTTTACGGTGATGTCAGTTAAAATATGTTATAGATCAGTTTGGAATCATCCCTTTTTGGTTGGTTTGGGTTGTTTTTTGATGCTTTTGTATAGATCATTTCCTTTGTTGTTTTCTCTTTTGGTTACTGCATCTCCTGTTTTGGTTTGCACTGCTGTTTTGCTTGGTACCCTTTTGAGTTTTGGGTCACCAAATATACCTGAAATCGAGGAAAAGGAAGAAGAAGAGACAGTTAGTCATGAAGTTTCACCGTTAAAAACTGGGATTATTGAGGATGATACCATTGTTGAGAGAGATATTGGTGATGATGATTTTGTTGTGGAAAGACATGTAGGGAAGAGATGGGATATGGTAGAAAATGCTGATGAGAAAGTTAGTTTGGTTAATAACGAGGTCAGTGAAGTTGAGGAGGATGATGGTGGTTCGGTTCACTATAAGCCATTGGTTGATGATGATTTAGATTCTAGGGATATTCATTGTGAGAATGGGGGGATTGATGAAGTGGAGTCATTGAATGAGGAGTTGTTGAAGGATTCATTGGTGGGAAAGAAGAGGGAAACTGAGGATGAGATGCTAGAGGGTAAAGGTGTGTTGAGTGTGGGGGAGGCTGCGGAGGACCGGCATCTTTTGGCGGATGAGACAGTAGATACGAAGCTTAAAGTGGAAGATGGTAAACTCGCAGTTGATTTCAGTGATATACCAAGGGGTGATGAATTGGATGCTTCTCTTGTTTCCTCGTGGAAACGCGTTGGGCATGATGTGAACAATGATGATGGTGACGACGATGATGAATCCATGGACTCTGGTTCTGATGGTGCCGAGAGTTCCTCTCCCGATGCCTCAATGGCAGATATAATGCCAATGCTTGATGAGCTGCACCCGCTTTTGGGCACAGAAGTTTCACAGCCTGTTCAGATGTCTCATGATGGTTCAGATGCTGCCTCTGAGAGCTCTGATGGTAGTAGTAATGATGAAAGTATTGAATCAGATGAGTTAGATAACCATGCGGAGGAAGATAATGATGATGAGGACGAGGGAGATGAAAGAGAAGGAGCAAAGGGAGATAAAGATGACGAAAGTAAATCTGCAATAAAATGGACAGAGGCTGATCAAAAGAATCTCATGGATTTGGGGACTTCAGAGCTTGAAAGGAACCAACGATTGGAGAATCTTATTGCAAGGAGACGAGCCCGTAAAAGCATGAGATTGATGGCTGAGAAGAATCTAATAGACTTAGATATTGCTGATATTCCATTAAACATCGCACCAATTTCTACAACAAGACGTAACCCATTTGATCTTCCTTATGGTTCCTATGATGACCTGGGGTTACCTCCCATTCCTGGGTCAGCTCCATCCATTTTGCAGCCAAGAAGAAACCCATTTGATCTTCCTTATGACTCAAGCGAGGAAAAACCCGATCTTAAAGGAGACGGTTTCGGAGAAGAATTTATAGGCTTTAATCAAAGGGAAACAGTTTCCCAAAGGGAAGCATTCTTTCGAAGACATGAAAGCTTTAATGTGGGACCATCATCTCTGGGTGTTCCTCGTCAAGAGCTTAAGTGGAAACCTTTTTTTGTACCAGAAAGGTTAGCAACAGAAGGAGCTAGCCCTTCTTCATTCCAGAGGCAGTCAAGTGAAGTTAGTGAGTCGAAGTTAAGTTCTGTTCCTGATACTGAATCAGTCAGTTCAGCTGTGGATGATGAGGACCACGACCCTAATGAGCAAGATGTTTCTCAAGAACTGATCTTGAACGGAGATCATGCTTCTGCCCACGATGAACAAGAGAGCCAATCATCTGGTGATGTTGAGTCGGTGGACGTTGACGAAACTGAGAATAGAGATATTCGGCATGATGTGGTTGAGATCACATTGGGAGATGGAGAAAGTCAGCTGGAAATGGAATCAAGTTTGTCTGAAGCTGGAGCAACTTTTCACATGGAACCTAATGCAGGTGAATTTGAACCCAGAACAGAGCCAGTTGAGGAGGATTACAGCAGTAGATCAAGTTTGTCATCGTTATCAGAAATAGATGAAAAGATTTCTGTTGTCAAAGGAGAAGACTCTGCTGGCTTTGAAACCAGCGATCATGACATTAAAGAATCTGGCATTTCTACACAACCTTCATTTGAAGAATCAGATTTCCATTTTATGAATAGAGTGGTGGATGATAATCAACATAGGGAGCCTGTTTATGACTCAAGTCCTCCCTCAGTTGGGAAGTTCCTCTCATTCTCGTCTGTCTCTTCTGACACCCAAGCTGAAATATCTGAAGTCGGTTCACCCTCAATGTTAGTTGAGTCTACTGATAAGGAACTTGAAGGGCATGGTGAAACAACTGAGCAAGGTACTTCTAGTTTTGAAGGGATGCATGCAGCCACCTCGGATTTACTTAATGAAAATGAACCAAGGGCAAGGGATTTGCTGGAGAATTGTGAGCCTGATGTTGTAAATGCTACATCAGGGGTTTCTTCCGCTTCTTCTAATCATAATGTATCAATGGCGCCTGAATCTGTGGTCGAACATGTTTCACTGGATGAAGGGTCATCATCTTCAGACAAGGGATTGGTGGAGGATGTGCCAATTAAGGAAGAAAGCTTTAATCTGAATCGAGTGGATTCATCAAGTCTTGGTGCAGAGACAGATCTTGGGGTTGACCAAAGTCTAGGCATGGTGTTGGATTCTTCGCCAGAGGAACAACATCATCCAATGCACCCCAATGAATCTTCAGAGGCTGAACCTCTAGATAAGCATACAGTTGAGAAGGAAGAAACTCAGCTTGTGGAAGATGACTTTCATTCATCAAGTTCATCAGTTGGTAATGTAGTAGAGGGCAGTGATATGCCGAAGGAAGAAGTTCACCAGCATGAAAAGGAATCTGCAATGGATCAAGGCCAATCAGCATGGTCTGGTTCAAAGATTGATGATACTGGTCTCAGCAGTGATATGAATATGGAGGAAATGTCTTCTGACTCTAGTTATGAAGATGTGCCTTCCAGAGGAAGCTCTTCATCAGAAGCAGAGATACAGGCTTCTTGCTCTAATGAAGCTCTGGATATACCACTCATTCATGACAATCATAAAATCGAGGTAAATTATAAATAAATAAAACTTTCTTCAATTAATTGAAATTGGTCCCATGGATTAGTTGCCATTATTCTTTCAAGAGTAATCTAATTAATTATTTTGTTAGTTTGCCTTAAGTAGTTTATCTCGTTTATTAAATACATGCTGCTAATATGTAGCAAAAGAAAATACATGCTGCTAATTTTGGCCTTTTTGCATCAAGTTCTCCCTGTTTTCAGTTTATTTGGAGTTTGGTAGAAGTAAAATGACAGTACATCCTGTTTGTGTTGTTCATGGCATTATTTCCTTATTAATCTACTTTGATGGTTGTCTAAATTTAAAAAGAACCTTTAATGCCAGATATACCAGTGATATTTGTTTTTGTGTTGAATGATGAGTTTAGAGTTAATATCGAACATGATTTAGGTGATACTTATATTTACAACTAATTAAGGCTTCATGGGATGGGTGAATTTGTTCTACATGATATGAAATGTTCTTATTGCATCTGTATGCTTTCTGGGATTTAATGAATTCACTGCATTATATATTATTAATGATTTCCTTGGTTTCCGAAGTTTCTATGGAGTTGATTTGTTTGCTTCTGTCTAATTGACATGCATCTTCTTTCCATATCCTCATGTGCTTGATAGACATAGTATTAGGGTTTCCCTGCATTTCACATGATCGATCTAGCATCCTTGTAAAGAATACATCCCACTTATATTAATGATACAAAAACTAATTTTGGGTACTCTGATTCAGGAACCATATATTGTTGCAGCTGAGTTTAGAGAAGTAAACGTTGTCAACAATAATGTAAATATATGTGAAGTTCATGATTATGAGGACAAAATATCAACAAATTTTACTTCAATGACTTCCGAATCCACTTCTTATCCTGTTGAGAGTCCTGAACTCAGATTGCCAACCGATCAAGAAGACGTGCAGTACAAGATCCTAGATAAAAATGGAAGTGAGGGGCCCAAAGAGATACCAGAACACTTTAATTATGCAGAAGAAGTATATGCCACCCATGTTGATGAGGAAAATACAAGTGAAGAGGTCAATGAGATTCAAGAGATCGATGAAGGAATACTCTCAGAGTTGGATACAGTTGGGGACTTTAATGTCAGGGAAATTGGTTTGCCAGAGGGATCTCATGTTGGCTATACTGTATCTGGAACTTTACCAGATGTACAGACTGAGGCCAACATGGAGCTGCCTATTCTTGAAGCAAGATCAGTAGAAGATATTGACTTGGCTTTTAAGCAGCTCCATGAAGGAGTAGATGTTGAGGAATTAATTCTTCCAAGTATGATTGAGAATAAGCAGAATCATGTGGATGCCAATGCAAATTTACCTGTAGTTGAGGCGAGATCTTTGGAGGATATTTATAGCGCTTTACAACAAGTCCCAGACTCTGGTCCAGCTGAGCTACCACCTTCCTCAGAATTAGGGAATGTATCATCTGAATTAGAGTGGCATGATGCGATTTCTGCTAAAGAGATCGAAGCTAGTAACGTGATATCTGGTATTCAAGAAAATAGTAATAATGCTGCTGATGAACCAAAAATTGAAGAGTGGCATGATGTGGTTTCTCCTAAAGAGATAGAAGTTAGTAGTATAGTATCTGGTATTTATGAAAATGCAGAGAACTCTGCTAGTGAGCTTGAAACTGAAGAGAGGCATCTTGTGGTTTCTAATAAAGAGATTGAAGATAATAATGCAGTATCTGGTATTCAAGAAACTAGTGAGAATGCTGCTGGTGAACAGACAAATGAAGAGGGGCATGCTGTGGTCTCTACCAAAGAGATTGAAGTTAGTAATGTGGTATCTGGTATTCAAGAAAATAGTGAGAATGCTGGTCGTGAACTGGAAATTGAAGAGGGGCATGATGTGGTTTCTACTAAACAGATTGAAGTTATGAATGTAGTATCTGGTATTCAAGATAATAGTGAGATTGCTGCTGGTGAACTGAAAAAGAGAGAGGGGCATGATTTGGTTTCTAGTAAAGAGATTGAAGTGACTAATGTAGTGCCTGGTATTCAAGAGCATAGTGAGACTGCCGCTGGTGACACAAGAAAGGAATACGAAGAAGCATCTGAAAAATCAAGTCAGAGCATCTCCGACCATAAAGGTAAGAAGGCAAAATCTCACGACTCAAGTTCTAGCTCCAGCTCCAGCTCGAGCTCCAGTGATTCTGAATGAAAGCAGCAAAATGTAGTTCAGCAGAAAAGTAAAGTAGAGATTTTGGCAGTTTGAGTTTTCTTTGGTTCTTTTTTCTCCCTTTTTTTAAAAGATGAGGTTTTTTTTTTTTGGGTTTTTTAGTTTGGTTACCATCATGTTTTTGATTAATGGTAGTCATGGTTTGTTGAGTTTTTAATTGATTGATTGATTGATTGATTTCTTCAAGAATGAGTTTTGGTTTGAGTTCTTGAAGTTTGATTTCTTTTTTGCCTTACAAAATAAGGCAGTTTATGATTGATTTTGATCCTTGAAACATTTTGTAAATCATATTTTGGTTGTAGAAGTGATGAAGTGTTCAGTTCTAAATATGTTTTTTTTTTTCGCAATTGATAACTCGCATTTCCCCTTCTGTTTTCCTTCTAAATGTATTTTTGTTTGTTTCAAGATTTATATGATACCGAGGGAGAGTTGAGAACTCTTGATCTCACCTTCCACCATTCCAGCACCTACTAAGAAAGTTGTTCGTGAGCATCAGTCTTACAAAAGGATTCTATCAACATTTAAAAAAAAAAAAGATCTACTACTATATGTCAAACTGACTATATATGGGTGCAATGAATATAGAGACGTGCCTGCCTTTCCTCTGCATGATTGTTTGGGGTATGAAAGTATGAAAAGCTTTATGAACACTGGAAAGTGGAAAGCATGGAATCAGGCAGCCTTTCCAGCTCAAATTCTGTTGCCCATTGTATGAGAATTAGGAGGAATATTGTGAGTTGTGACCTGTGTCTGTGTTTCTTCTAAAATTCTTTTCAGATGTCATCATGTTAAAGTAGCTTTCATCTTCTATCTTTTATATAATAATAATAATGAGCAAAGCAAGATTTCTCACCCATCCAAAGATTTGGTCTCTGCCAAATTTAAAAAAAAAAAATCCAAGATTTGGTCCTCTCTACTTGATTCTAAGAAACGATTTTTTAATCTTAAATTTTAATATACTTTTCCGTGGCAATTACCATGCTGTGGTTTCTACCAAACAAAGAACGTGGAGGCAAATAAACTATTTCTATTTCTCAACTCTAGTCTTTAGAATTGTGTTATATAAAAAAAAAAGTCTCTAGAATTGAATCGGAAACGAAGAAAAACTGAAAAAGATGAAGCTGATTGCTTCATCCTTGCCTTTGCGCGTAAAGACCAAAAACTTCTCACCACCAAATCAATACCAAAAGGCACCAGAATTTAATAAATTGTAATGCAACAGTAGTTGTTGACTTGTTACCATCTCTCTTTTTGGCACATCACCCGACTTTGGCTGCTAGGGTCTCCTTCCATCCTCTAGTAGTTCCAGGGTCGGCTGCTGACTTTTTTTCGCTTTATTTATTACTACAACCATTAAGATTCAATGTAAGTTTGAAATGCAGGTTCTTACCAAATATATTTGATGTGACAAACAAAATTCTTTTATTACAAAAAAGAATCAAAAGAGAAAGTGTCGGCAATAGAACAGTGCTATTTGTATTTTGGTCGGTTTATCTTAATCTTTGAGTGGAAGTGGTATGACAAAAGCTATTATTCTTTAAGGGCGAGAAGTGAAAAGGGGGAAAAAAGACTCATTCCTGATAACATGTTAGATTAGCTGATAACTACAACGTGAATCTATAAAACCAAGACTGCATGCATAGTCCTATTGCTTTGGCTTTTTCTGTGCCGGCTCTGAGGATGTCGCAGCCTGCCATTGACAAATAAACACATTATTAGGTGTACACTAATCTCAAGAATATGCAATATGACAGAGTTATTAAGAGAGTAATATACAAAAGATGAAAGCTTGGGTTATAAAACCGGTGGAGTAGGAAGGTGGCAGGGAGTTAAAAGGTTTTAAAACAGAAAGCGTGGCATGAGTCGTGACCTTGCAATGGCACTTTAAGTCACACCTTGAACTTGAACAGCCAAAACTAGAGTCCTAATTTTCCAAACTCTTCTTAATGAAGGTCCATAAGAAGATACATAGAGCAGTTCTTACCATGTTTGAGAGCTGTTCACTGATGTAAGTCAGTGATCTCAACATAGCTTCAAGTGTGTCTTTTGTCAGCTGAAATTTCACTTCTATCTCGCCTGAAGGAGACTTGCTGTAATCTTGAAGCTGCCCACCGGTATAAGAGAATATATAAATATCATTAACCAAGGCAACAAGTACAAAGTGCATTGCATGAGAATCTTGGAATGTTATGGCAGATATATCCTCAACAGAAAGCCCTCAATCATGCATCAAATAACCAATACTTTTCAATCACTCAGGATTTGTAGTTTCGGCCTTTATTTTAACAGAAGCATTACATGGATATCCTTACAGCACAGAAACTATTAATTAGGGGAACTGATGCACAATTAACAGGGCGTTACCTTCTCGAATCAAAATCAAGAAAAAGTCAAGAAAAGGTAGCCTTGTAGGCATAGTGACAAAGTAAGCCCAATCCATTTAACAAGACCAGATCCATTGTAATGAGAGCCACCCATCTGATGAAGTTAATTGTAATTGGTAAATTATATTAATTGAACGATTACAAAGGAGGAAGTGATGGTAATCAGCAGGCAAAAGCATTTCTTAACCATAATTAGAAGTTTAAACCAATATAATGTATTGTTATGTCAAATGTTGGAAAGACAAATTCATGCAAGAATGAAAATGGTCCCCAAGAGTACAATCAAATCCTTCCTGCCTAAGGATTACTTGATATGGCATCATTTGGCAGTGTTATGTGGGATTGGCTGTGAGCTGACTCCGCAAACATTGTCCTAGATGATTAGTAAGAGAAAGGGATCCGGGAATGGGGAAATGTACGAACCATAAAACTGGAAAAGTTCTATTTTTTCTTCTTTCTTTCCCCTTGGATGTGGATTAGCTGGAAGGAGAGGCAGAGCCAAAACACAAGCTATGAACTAGGACTAGACGACTCTCTATGTCTTTAATCTTGTCATAACAACTTAATGAACTTCTTTTGATGAATATTCTTGATACTGTTTAAGTCTAAGCATCAATATCCTCTAATAATTCTGTTACTAGAAATATATTCGCACATAGGGTATCAGACTATCAGCATAACGATATCACACATTTTTGTAGTTTAACAAATAAAAATGTCATTCAAGATAAGTTTATCCATGATATTAGAAATAAGGGCACCATTCTGGTGTCCAAGATGATGAGAAGATCTGGAGAATGTACAGTGTACAAGATGAAGAAAGGATGATTATTGATATGAAGAATATACATACCTTAAGATTGATAATAGCCACTTTATTAGCTGGTGCTGAGTTCAGATTCTCTGTGGTCCATGTCATTGATTTAAGGCGGGGTATAACTTCCTATAATCAAAGTTATCTCAAGAAATTAATAAGTCATAAATTATGCCATGCATGAAATATTAAGGAAAGTACTTTATTTAATTGCAGTCTTCTGTGCTTTAAAAATCCAAGATTTGGCAAATGAGGGCAACTATATTGCTTTAAAAATCCAAGATGTGGACAAATGAGGGCAACTATATCCCCATAGAGAAAATTAAATCTCAGTCCAGAATTAATCCCAAGTCTTCCACTAACTAACCTAGGAAGCTGGGTTTATTAAGTAGGTTCAAACCAGCTACCATGTAAAAAGAAGTGGATTCCTATGATTCGTGTGTGTACACACAGGTTACAGAAGTTTCAACTCTGTGAAAAGAGATAAATTCCCCCTACCCTCCCCAAACCCACCCTCCTAAATTTTAATGACTAGTCCATAATGTAAGGTGCAGCACAAATTTTCTCATTCCAAAGACACAGCAATTCAAGAGGTATTTGATGAAGAGAAATGGTTTGCTGGAAAGTACATAAAATGAAAAATACACCAATTATTTATTTATATCTAGTGAAGAGTAAATAAATATTATTAACTTCAATATACCAGGTTGTCTGGGGGACAAGCATCCTGTTGCATTGACAAGGGAGCCAGACATGAACCAGCAGCATCAGCAATGATTTGTGCAGAAGCCCCAAACTCAGGGAGATTGATTCGGGTAATCGGATCATCTTGACGAGGCCACAAGGATGTTGGAATATCAGAAGATGTCAATGGTGTATAAGATGGTGGTGCACTAGCTTTGACATGATAGGAAACACTGGTCCTTGGCAGTGAATGCTGAACAAGATTAATATGAACAAGAGATTACAATTCCAAAATGTTAAGAATAAAAAGAACTCTAACATAACTATGCAAAATTAGGCTTCAGTAGATATAATAACCAGTTTAAAATGGTACCAAAGCGCATATTAGATTAATATCAAAAGGTTTGCTATCAAAATTTCATCCTAATTTTCTTCTTCAATAAAAATGCTCCTGTCCTTAACTCTTTCCGGACAAATGCAACGCACCCAGAGACAATCATCTGTAAGTGAAAGTAATAAGCGATTAATGACTTATGTATATCATCCATTTAAAAAGAACAGAAGGGTTTGAATATGATTTGAACAACCATCACATACATCCTCAACATACAGCATTTTTACAAACATCCCGTATATGACAGCTGTGAGTGAAAGTCAAGTCACTAAGGAATCAACTTAAATTTCTCCTATTCACGAAACAGAATCGAATTCAATTTCAAATAACAATCATAAACATGGTTACCATGCAACATATGCTAACATAGTAACCCTCAATCAACAATTCACAGTCATATAGCATCAAACAGACATATTTTTTATCAATTTGGTTCAAAGAATTCAAAATACTACTTTACTGCTTGCCTGTTCTTTAGCTACTTCCTCCTTCCACTGACTTTGATATTTCTGCAACAACAGAACTAGAATGCTTTGCAAATCAAGAGATAAATCAGGTGGAAACAGCTTCAAAAGATCATCTCTACTGAAGTTTTCATGTACACATTTCCTGATAAGCGAACGTAGGCATGCCAATACCTATTCATCACAATTTTCCAACAAACAGTAAAATAAGTAAATGTTTGCATTTCAGCAATATTTGATAAAGTATATAGAAAATGTATATATAAAAAAAAAAAGGAATGAATGCTTGCTAATATTTTATTTTTTGTCTTCTTAATTCCGAGTAAATGAAGGAAAAGAAAAACTTTCTTCACTTCATCTTCTTTCTTGAAAGAAAAGAAGAAGATAGAAATGAAAGAGATAAAGTTAAACACTCTACTTGAAACGAAATTAATAATTATGCTGAAACTGAATAAATAAACAGTAAAATTAGAAAAAGTAATTCGAAAAAGGCGTGTTTGTTTCCTAAGAAAATCAAATGCGGAGGGAAAAAGGAAACATACAGGGTCGACTTCAGGGAGGGAAGGGAGAGAGAGAAGAGATTGAATCCGAGACTTTTCGGGCGGGCGAAGACCGGATTTTCGGGTTTTCCAGAGAGTGGTTAGAATTTGGTCGAGTATTTCCTCTGAGTTTATGGCAGAAAGCTTGTGCAGTTGAAGGTACAATGTGTCCTCCGCCATTTTTTCTTACTTTTCTTCTGGTTTTCCCTTTCGTCTGGTTTCTGGGATTAAGTTCAAACTACAAAGATTATGTACTCGGGCCAGCGATTACGGGTCGGATTATCAGTATCTCGATAAGCCTTTGCCCTTTGGGGTCCTAACTATTAAGCCGGATTTCTTATTAGCTCTCCTATATTGGAGTGCCCACAACAAAACTTTTTGGGCCCAAACTTTCCCTTCTCTTTTTTTTTTGGCCAGATAAACTTTCCCTTCTCTAATAAAAAGATTTTTTTTTCCATCAATAAAACAAATCTAATTGATGATCTTAAATATCTTAGTAGGAAATTAGAATAGAACAAAAAAAAACCAAATTTATTTTATTTTATTTTTTCACTCTCACAAACCTAAAAGATAGTGATACTCTAATTTAGAGTTTAGCATAAAATCGCAACATATATTTTCTTTTTTTGAAAAATAGATAATTTTCATTCATGTAACCGATTTTACAATAATTTTAAGAATATCATCCTTGTTACATCAAATCTAAGTAAAACCGTGTAATCGATTACTTTTTGCACTGAAAAACTGAATCTTCCTTGGAAATCCAAAACGTCTGTCGTGAATCATGTTGATGTCTCGCTATCATGCCCATCACCCTTTCGTTGTCGCTTGTTCTTCCAAACAAAAAACTTTGATCAACGATGATCAAGTGATTGATTCGATGGACAGATCTCTTCCTTGGCACCCAAAAGAAAATGATTACAACGATTTTACCACAGATCTGAATAACTAAAAGCCTGATCATGCTTAAAACTATCATAAAATTCAGACTCGATAACTCAGATTCAACAAGAACTGAGACTAGACTCGAAACTGACTCATAAAAACAGACTGACTCAAACTGACTCGAAAACAAACTCAAATAATAAAAACTGGACAGATCTGTAGATCTGAATCCTTTATTGAAAAACAAAGAGATTAACAAAAACGAAATCCTCCTCCTCCTCCTCCCCCTTGACGTGACAACCAAGGAGCAGGAGGAGTAGTCGGAACACTAACGAGAACCGAAAGAACTAGGAGAAGGAGAAGGGGAGAGAGAAGAGGCGGCTAGGGCACTCTCATAGCGCAACATATATTTTCTTAACTTTATTATTTGCATGACTATAAATTAAAACCTTATTTGGTATTGGAGAAATTGCTTTTACATTATCCAAACTAGTAACTGGGCACACGCGTACGCGTATGCGTATGCAAACCCAAAAAATTAATCAATGAAGAACTTGATTATTATAAATAAAATGAAAATATATAAAAGAGAATGTTAGATTTTACATTTAATAAAATATTATTTATACAGATCTCTTATCTAAGTCAGATACCTAAGCTTCATATCCTCAGACTTCGAATGACCATCAACAATCTACTTACGAAGATCATCCATTCGCAATTCTAATACAGACCTCCGTCAAAAGGAAAGACAAAATATTAGAAACTTTTCCATGCAATGCTTATTAACAACATTCTTATAAAAAAAGTTCTTATAGGCCGATCATAAAGTTTTCAAGGAAGAGCAGACATATATATGACTATTCATCCTTAAACTACATGTAGTCAGTCTGCCATCTCATAAACATAGTGGAATCATCTCAAAGTTAAGTATGTCTCAAACACACCATGTCAGAAGAGCCTCTTACCTAAGAAATATCATATGACATAATAAGAAACATTAAATAAACCAAATGACATATGCAATACCATATTGCATTATATTTACAAAAAAAACATTTTGTCATATGCTAATTGCCTTTCAATGTACTATATAGTAATTTTTTTTCAATTACAGAATAAATTTCAAGAGAAATATTATTGCCCCCAAAAAACCAAGAAAAACAGAGGCTAAATTGTTGATTAAACAAAAAGAAAACATTTCAGTCTATGGACTTGGCTCTATTTAATAAATTCCCAATGTCAACTATGATAATGGTTCCCGGTTCCTAATTACAATAAAAAAGGAGATAGCAATTAGATATCACGTAGGTTGGTAAAAAAAAAGTCACAACATGTAGCCCAATAGATAGCCACAGATATCACAAACTCAAGTTGACCATTAACCTTAGGTGCCGTTTGGTTACCAGTCATGGGACATTACCCCGGCAATGTGGCCTCGGTAATGATTTTTTAAGGTGTTTGGTTACCCATAATCTGACATTACCCGGTAATGGCATTCCGGTGCCACGTCAGCTTTTTGCCAACATTACCGGTAATGTGAATACCTAGGGTCCCTTAGGTATTGTAACATTACCGGATGGCTGCAAAATTGTGTCCGAATTTGCCCTTAATATTTAGCCATTTTGGACAAAGATGCCCCACGTTTTCATTTTTATTACAACTTATACCGAAGTAAAATAATAAAATGAAAATGAAGTTTTCTGCCATTATTTGATAAACCCTAGCACCGTTCTCTCTGTCTCTTCTCTCTCGACTTTGCCTCTGCCAAAAATTTGTCTCCATCGTTCTTGCTTTACTTCCGGTCGCTGTTTCTCTTGGATTTCACCCTTGTTTTCATTTTGCAGAAACAGTGTAAGTTTGAATGCTTCCTCCTTTAATTTTTATTTGAGTTTGATTTTCTTGGGTTCGAATGAAGTTAATTTGCTGTTTATTTGCCCAAATCCTTTGATTCAATGCTTTGATTTACTGTACTTTTGTTTGTATTTTTGGGTTCGAATCAAGTAAATCTGCTGTTTCTTTGCCTAATTTCTTCATTCAATGCTTTGATTCACTGTATTTTTCTTTGA